>JAPDSC010127223.1:0-10665 GCA_026290005.1 Latrodectus geometricus
GTGTATCAGTTCGTCAGGGCACTGTAGAGTAACGTCAGTAACATCAATAAGTGATTTTAATTGCATTCCTGTTGTGGTGAAACACTTCTGCTCGGAAGTTGGCAACAGCAGCTAGAAAAACTTTCTATCTGAAGATTGGCAACACCAATCCCCTCGGAAATATACCGCACGAGGAACAACAGAGCATTTCACGTTTTCCCCGACGATGTGAGCGGATGAGTTCACAAAACCAGTTCTCTCTCAGAGATTTTGCATGCGCGACGTTTTGCCATTTCTTAAAAATTATATAAGGTCTTAGCTTTAGTCTTAGCGTTTCTAGCAAAAGTGCCATTTACCTCATTCCAAACATTAACTACGCCCTAACAAAATTTTTTATCATAAAAATGAATTTTAAAGCTGAATTAGTAAGAGTTAAACATTGTGAAAACCAAAACAAAAAGAAAGTTACATAAATTCTTGCAGAGCAAGAGAGTTACAAAAATGTCTTACTTAACAGAAATCTGGGTTATATCAATAAAAAAATATTTACATTATTTTCTTGATTACAGTACAGTTTTAAGAATATAAATGTTATTGGGGAGTTTCCCAGTTTATAAGCATACATTCGTGTGATTACAGACCAAAGCTCGGTTTACTGTACAAGATATTTACCGTTTTGATCATTTGGCTTGTTTGGGAGGAATTCCCAGTTTGTTTACATACAGATACAAATTTATTACTTACGGTACAAATTTATTGCTGATTGAATTTTTACATAATCAACAGTTTGTAATACAAATTTTGATAAGCACTCCCAGGGTTACTGATGTGCTTACATGATAGTGATTTGGTCAATGAGTATTTATAAGTTTTTGTTGGTTTTACTAATCGAAATTTGGATTAATTCTTAGTATAGTTCTTGGTCTATTTGAGTTTGCATCATCATAAATATTATAGTTGGGTATGTTTAAGATGGCCGCATTATTAATATTATATAAGTTATCATAAAATTTATATGCTAGGTGTTTGATAAAATTTAACAATGTTACCATTCCCACTGTTTTCCTTATATCAGTATTTCTGAAATAGTATTCAGAATCGGTGATCATTCTGAGGATTTTGCTCTGTTTGGACTCGAGCAGTTTGAAGGTAGATTTGCAAGTGCTCCCCCAGATCTGTGAAGCGTGAGTAATGATCGGTCTAAGATAAGCTTTGTATATGGTGATTTTATTTTTAATTGATAATTGGGAATTTTTTGCAATAAGAGGGTAGAGTGTTTTAACCGCGATGCTGAATTTATTTTTGATTTTATTGATGTGTTTTCTCCAATTAAGTTTTTTGTCGATAGTGACGCCGAGGTAGTCGACCTCGTCGCTCCAATTGATTTCTTCTCTGAAGATTTTTAATTTATTGCATTTTTTACGTCTTTTGGTGAACATGACTGCTTTACATTTCGCTGTATTGATTTTTATTTTCCATTTAAGGAGGCATTTTTCAATTTTCTTAATATGTGTTGTAAGATTTTTGTGTATTTTGTCATAGTCATCATGGGTTGATAGAATCGCTGTGTCATCTGCAAAGAGACACAGCATTGTTTGGTGATACTGGGGGAAGTCGTTAATGTAGAAATTGAAGAGCAGAGGTCCCAAGAGCGAACCCTGTGGAACTCCTGCCTCTATATTTCTGGGTCCTGAAATAGAATTTTTAATTTTTACCTGAAAGGTTCTATCCTGCAAATAATTTTTTATTAATTTAATGAGGTAGGTTGGGCAGCCAGATAAAATTAATTTAAAAAGCAAGCCTTCGTGCCAGACTCGATCAAACGCTTTCTCAATGTCAATAAATAGTGCACCTGTGGGCTTTTTATTATTTAATCCACCCGAAATTTTTTCAACAACCCTAAGAAGTTGGTAACATGTAGAATGCCTTTTTCTAAACCCGAATTGATGAGGAATTAAAATTTTGTTAATATTTTTGAATTCAGTAATTTTTTCTTATATCACTTTTTCAGTTATTTTGGCTAATGCTGAGAGCAGCGAAATTGGGCGGTAGCTTTCTGGTTGTGAAGGTGGTTTACCAGGTTTTTTAATTGGAATGATAAGCGCTTCTTTCCACTTGGATGGAAAATATCCAAGTTTAATAATGTTGTTGATGACATTTGTGAGGAGGCAAACCGCTTTGATTGGAAGCTGCCTAATAATTTTGTTGCTGATATTGTCGTTTCCAGGACTTTTCCGTGGGTTTAGATTGTTAATAATTATTTCAACTTCAGAAGCTTTAATTTCATTAAGGTTGATGGGGGGTTGTGTATCCATTGTCAGATAATTATTAACAAAATTACAAATTGTATTTTGTTGAGGGGAGTTATTGGGATCGTTTAGTTTAAATTGGTTAGTAAGGCTGTCAGCAATGGCTTCAGCCTTTTCTTCATCTGTAATAGCTGTGCTGTTACCTGTAGTGATGGGGGGAAAGGGTTTACTAGAATACTTTCTTTTGCTGACTGCGTTCCAAAGTGAACCGTCTTCGATATTAAGCTTAGCCAGATGCTCTTCCCAGACTTTTTCGTTATTTTTTTGTATTTCAACTTTAATTTGATGTCTGAGAGAGTTGATTTGTCTTTTGATTTGAGGGATTTTATACAAATTGTATTGTTTTCTTAATTTATTTCTGGTTTTGATAAGCTGAATAATCGAGTCTGGCAGGTTGACTCCTGAAATGACCTCTTTTTGTGTTGAAGAATTTTTAAGGGCTTCCTGAATGGAAGTGGTTAGTTTATTGACCTTATAATTAATTTGTGAAGTATCAGTAGCATCATTAAAAATATTGTCGGGTATGAGGTCGTTTAAAATGTGTCTGAAGTTATACCAATTAGTAATTGTTTTGAGTGTTTTGATTTTTTGATTATTTGCAAAATAGACCATCACAGGATAATGATCTGAGGGCAGATCTTCAATTGTGGCAATTTCTCTGGGGGTAGGAATGTTTTTACTAATGTAAATATCAATATAGTTACCGAAGGAGGGGCCATAATGTGTTGGTTTATCGGGGTTTATGACTTTAATGTTGTTATTTGCTTTAAGTGTGTTAATTTGGAGTCATGTTTGGTTATTATATTGGTACCCCAGTCAGTATGTTTTGCGTTAAAATCACCCGCTAGAATTACATTATTACTCATATCGAGCAGATTTGTATGTCCCTTGGGACGTGAGGGCTACCTGAGGGGGGAATGTATACAGATCCAACAAGTACATCTGTATTCCTTTCCAGATGAATTTTAACTATTGTTGTCTCAACATACTGAAGGAAGGGGGTGGGAATGTGTGAATGTTTAATATCACTTTTGATTAAAATAGCAGTTCCACCGTGGGAGTTGTCCCTGTCGTTTCTATAACTTGTATAATTATTAATCATAAAGTTTTTACTATTAGTTAAGTGTGTTTCCTGGATAAGGATTATGTCTGGTGAATGTGCAGTGATAAAATCTTTAAATTCAGCTCCTTTTTTGTGGATGCCGTTCACGTTCCAATACATGATATTGTGGGCCAGACGGGGGGAATTATTCATTATTATTATATTCAGATAGACTTAATGCTTTAAATAATATATTCATTTTATCAGCTGGGTGGGTGGCTCTTTCGAGCAAGGGTATAGACTTCAGAAGGTTGGGGAATGCTTTGCATATAATATTTAGTTCTTTAATGAGTTTCATAATGTCATTTAAGTTTTCCATGTTTTCTCCCTGGGGTTGACCAACAGGGGAGGCCGTATTTGTTTGCTTTGGAACGTTGCTAGCTGCTATATTGGCATAGCTGATGTTTTGGTTAACATAATTAGTCTTAATTGGGTTAGTTCGCATAATTTGCTGTTTCTTTTTGTTTAGTGGATTTTGGGGACAACCCGCATAAGAAGCTGTGTGGCTACCTCCACAATTACAGCATGTAGGTTTAGAGAGTTCTTTATGAGGGCACTCCCTCGTCATGTGTTTTTGACCACACTTGACACAATTAGGCTTTAAAAAGCATACTGCTGAGTTGTGGCCAAATTTTTGACAGTTGTAACACTGTATGGGTGTTTTATTTACATATTTTTCAAATTTTACTAAGACGCTTAAGATATCTTTCACTTCGAAAATCTTTCTAGCCATTTCATTGTTATTTAGTGTTATTTGGAAACATGGCAGAGGCTCATTTTTTCTGAATCTCTTCATAACAACAACTTTTTCTACATCGAACCCTTTTTCAGTAAGATCTTCATTGATGTATTCTACTGGAGTATCGGGGGGGGGAGGCCTTTGATGACGATTTTTATGGGTTTCTCTTTATTATATTTTAGTACTAAGCATTCAATATTGTTGTTAGTTAAGTAGCTAGTGATCTGTCTGTGATTCTCAATACTGGATGGGAAGACCCTCATATATTCACCATTGAGTTTTGCTGTGAGATTGTTGTCTATATTATTCTTTAATGTTTTAAGGAGTTGATGATAGTTATTTTCATATTTAACATGAATGGGGGGAATTTTATTTTCATTAGTTACATTATGAGAAGTTGAATTATTAGTGTTGGAGGAGTCATTATTGGGGGTGTTGATATCGGATTGGTTGTTTGAGTTAGCTAACACATTAAATTTGTTGGTGTTTTCTAATTCTGCATTAATTTTACTAACTTTAATTGAGCTAGCAGTTTTCTTTGGTTTTTGGAAGCCTTCATCATCTGTTTCGTTATTACGGTTATTTTTTATGGGGGTACCTAGTTGGATTCCCGCACTACTTGTGCTGGGTTTGTTTACATTTGAAACCACAACATTGGGAATAGCAACATTATATACATTATTATTTACATTTGCATCATAATGGTAAACATCATCAACATTATTTATATTACTATACTTAGATTTATTTATATTTATAAGAGCATCATCAGAATCAGAATCGGTACGGTCATTATTATTTTTTGCCAGAGACTTAATAGATTTTACATTGTTACTGAGATTAGCTGATTTTCTTTTAAGGTTAGATTTTTTGGTAGATGCTTTTTTAGATCTTTTGCTTTCTTTAATATTAGCTACATTTTGATTATAATTAACGATATTTGCACTATTTACAACTTTACTAACATTATTTCTGTTAAACATATTGTCATCACTATCATGCAATTCACAATTTGATATTAAGCAGTAACCCAATTGGGAGTACTTACCCCACAATTCTTGACTTGCAATGAAAGTACGTTGATATACACCGTTGAGGTAAATCCATTGTTCGTTTGTATGGTAGTCCTTTTTGTCTTCGAGAGCCTTCATTAGCGCTTTTACAGTAGTTCCGCAGATCTCGAGCAAATTACTGGCTTTCGGTAGTTCACATAATAAGTTGCATCTTTTTACCTTTGTGATTGGCACTGAAGGATCGACTGCTATATATTCATCAATTTTGGGAATGAATTCCCTGATTTCCTTGTCGTAGGACTTCCTACTGGTTGGAGTTGTCGGAGCTCCAGTTGGCTCCATGTTGCACATATTACCGGGTAACGGTTTCACAATTCCGCTGGTATTAGAATCGCAGACACACTTGACACACTTTTTCCAGTAGATTCAGGGGTAGAATTCAATTGATGGCCCTGAAAAGGGCCTTTGACCGCATTGACTGGTAGATTCTGGCCACACATGGTGATCATGGTTCCTTCGTCCGCGCACTGTATTTCCATATTATCCATACAGGAGCTTCCACTAATCATTTGCACACCGGAGATTCCGTCGTCGATATTCGTTGTATCCATATCCATATTGGGTAAGTCAATATTCGATATTCTAGGGGTATTATCCAAGTCAGCAATATGCACCGGGGATTCGACCGTAGTCCCACGGTAACAGGGAGGGTTCACTTCATGCCGGCCACTATCGGCCATCACTCGGGAGAGGGTAGGAAGGCTTCTTCCAGAACAGGTTTGTCAAGAGCAATTCTTAAAAATTCAGTAATAAAATTTAGTTAAGTTTCTATATATGGTGTGCATTGATATTATTTAATAAACGATAAACATACACCATATTTGGTGACCGACATGTGAACACGAATTCTTCAAGCCTTACTTGGATTTGGAAGTAACTACAGCACCACGTGGGATTTTTATAATTTCGCCGACCGCGAATTCCATTTGGATTAATATCTACAGTTCCATGTGATCTCATCAGCAAATGTCAGTGCCGCGTTCGCGAGTGGTAATCATTCATAACTTCTAGGATGCAGGTAGGATCTTTCTATAATTTTCTTAAACGTAGCATTATGTCCTTTTTGGTTATTCACTGGGGTCAGTTTCTTGGAAAAATTGTGTATATATTGTAAAGCGAAGTTTTTTCAGTTAAATTTTTATTGGTACATGATTTCCCCCATGAGTTATATTCCGTTAACTACTCTTCAATTTTATCAATCCCTTCGCATCGTGCTGAGTTTTCTTATTTGATTTACCATATTGTATTATATTAATATTCACTACTTCTTTTATATTTCATAACTAATATTTTTATGTTTATTGTATTTCTCATTTATATCTTGGTATTCGAAACTATACGCATTTCCCTATTATTGATTTGTATACTTTGTAATTATTCTCCTACTAAAGTTTGACCATGCCTTTATCTGATGATTTTTCGGTTACTCAAAATTCTTCCTCCGAAGACACACTTTCGCAGTTTGCACACGTTTCGGTAAAAATATCACCTTTCTGTAAAACTAACCCTTCACTGTGGTTTATTAGGTTGGAATCGCAGTTTTTTCTGGCGAATATAACGTTCGATCTAACAAAATTCAATAATGTTGTCTCCTGCTTAGATCCCGATATACTAAATTCGGTACATGACATTTTAGAGAAACCACCTCCTACCGAAAAATACGATACCTTAAAAAAACGCCTGATTTCTGTTCATTCCGAAAGTGAAGCAACTAGAATTCGAACCTTATTGCAGTGAGTAGAACTCGGTGATCAAAGACCCTCCCAATTACTAAATCGCACGCGTTCGTTAGCTGGTGATACCGTAGGTGAATCGCTTTTACGCTCGCTATGGCTCACGAGGCTGCCTTATAACACACAGACTATTTTAGCCGCTTTCAGCGAGAATGATTTGAATAAAATAGCCGCAGTTGCTGACAAAATAAGCGATTTGGATATCCTTTCTTATGTAAATTCTATCACCCCTAACTCTCAAGATTCTGTCACGGCTCGCTTCGAACTCCAGGTGGCGCAGTTAACTCAACAAGTTAGTGAATTAAGCACCGCCCTGGAAAGCAGTTCGCGTAGCCCTAGGCGCAATTTCCGACGATCATTTCAACGCAGCAGATCTCGCGATAGTTCCCGCTCTCGCACTAACTTCAGTCACTACAAGGAACGTACGGATGACCTTTGTTTTTACCATGTCAATTTCGGTGATAAAGCGCGAAAGTGCCAAGCTCCATGTTCTTTTCGTCAGTCGGGAAACTAAACGGGCGATCGCTCACTGGCCAATCTAGCGACCGCCAGGTGAATCGTATTCTTTTGGCCGACCCGTCATCAAAACTAAATTTTCTAATTGACACAGGAGCCGACGTATCTGTTTTGCCTAAAAAATATGCTCCAAAAACCACACCCTCTGAAAATTTGGCCTTATATGCAGCTAATGTTATGTCCTTATGGCACTAAAATTTCTACTTTTGGCAACAAACGCCTCATTATTCATTTAAATCTCCGCCGACAATTTTCGTGGTTATTCGTCATTGCTGACGTAAGCCAACCAATTATAGGTGTTGATTTTCTTAAACATTTTGAGTTACTTGTCGATGTCAAAAATAACCGTCTGATCGACTCTCGGACATCTCTCTCTTCAAACGGCATTTTTTTAAAAAAATTTTCCCTAGATTCTAACATATCCGTACTTATCGTTGATTCTAAATTTGAAAAATTACTCGCTGAGTATCCTGAGCTTACAAACCCTTCTTTATTAACAAATGACCTTAAAACTCATGAAATTTTTCATCACATTGAAACTAAGGGATCCCCCGTATTTTCCAAACCCCGCTTTTTGGTTCCAGAATTACTCAAAGCAGCTCGTTTAGAGTTCGAATACCTAATGTCTCAGGGAATTATTCGACCGTCCAAAAGCCCTTGGGCCAGTCTCCTCCACATGGTCCGCAAATCTAACGGTGATTGGCGCCCTTGTGGCGACTATCGTCGCTTGAACGCTGTGACAACCCCTGACAGGTATCCTGTATCCCATATTCAGTATTGTACACAGGTTTTTTTCGGCAAAAATATTTTTTCTACCCTCGACCTGACAAGAGCGTATCACCAAATTCCTGTCAATCCTGAGGACGTACCGAAAACTGCTGTAACCACCCCATTCGGTTTGTTCGAATACCTTAAAATGCCATTTGGACTTCGTAATGCCGGTCAAACTTTCCAAAGATTCATACATCAAGTGCTTTACGGATTGGATTTTTGCGTTCCCTATTTCGATGATCTCCTTATAGCATCGGCAACCGAAGACGAACATATTAAACACCTTCGCATCATTTTTGATAAACTCCGCGAATACGGACTAAAATTAAACCCCTCTAAATGTGTTCTTGGAAAAACATCAGTCGCATTTCTTGGTTGCTTAATAACACCCTCTGGAGTAAGCCCTCTGCCCGAAAAGTCAGCAGTAATTTCTAACTTCCCTAAGCTTGAAACACTGTCTGACCTTAAACGTTTCTTAGCTATGTTAAATTTTTATCGTCGTTTCTTGCCTAAAGCCGCAGCTACTCAAGCCCCACTTCATTCACTTCTAAAAAATTCTAAAAAGAATGACAAACGACCTGTTCTTTGGACAGATGAAACAACTGCCTCGTTTAAAAAATGCAAAAGCGATTTAATGAATGCAGTCACTCTTGGTTTCCGTTCCCCTGATCAGCAGCTATCATTAATGGTAGATGCTTCCGATATCGCCTTAGGAGCAGTATTAGAAACTGACACCAGCTGAAACCAAGTACAGCACATATGATAGAGAATTATTGGCTATCTATTCTGCTGTAAAACATTTTCAGCACAACCTTGAGGAACAAATGTTTACTATATTTACTGATCATCGTCCACTTACATTTTTGTTTAAAAAGAATTCAAATTCTGCATCTCCTAGACAAATTCGGCATATGAATTTTATTGCTCAATTTAGCACTGACATTCAACACGTTTCTGGATCAAACAACCCAGTTTCCGACGCCTTATCGAGAATTTTCGCCATTAATAGTAATAACGCCTCCGATTTCTCACGTTTAGCTGAAATCCAGGAAAATGATGCAGAACTCAATCAATTACTATCAACTTCAAGTAGTTCTTTAAAGCTACAGAAGATGGAACTGTCCCCAGGAGTTAAACTATTTTGCGATGTAACCAACGATCGAATCCGTCCTTTCGTTCCCTCTCCACTCCGAAAAACTCTGTTTGACTCCCTACATGGACTTTCCGACCCAGGAGTACGAGCAACTAAAAGACTGATTCTCTCTCGTTTCGTCGGGTTTTCAATTTCAAAAGACTGTGTTGCATGGACTCGCGCATGCATTGATTGCCAGAAGTCAAAAGTTTCCAGGCACAACCGTAGCCCTTTGCAAGCCTTTGCTGTCCCCTTACAACGCTTTCTATGATAATTCTTTCTATGATTTTTATGATAATTCTTTTTAAACAAATAATAATACATTATAATTTCAAAAAATTCTGTTAGATTCTACAAACTTTTAAAATTTAATTGAATAAGCTTAATTTTTTAATCTATTTTAATTTATAAAAATTAATAATTTTCGTCTCGAAATTTGACATAAAATTTAAAATATTTCACACTTATCTTAATTTTGAGTATAATTTCGAGTTTGTAAAATATATTTCAGCTTAATAAAAATTTTGCTAAAATTCATAAGATTCACACAAATAAAACTAAATTTCAATGAAAGACGGAAGATAAATAAAATGTCACCGCAATATTGTCATAAAAGGGATCTTTAAGTATCCCCATTCTTACTAATGCTTTCATCGTTTTTACAGTGAAATCTACATATTCAAACATCCGCTTTTCAACAATTAACTCCCCCCCCTCCTCTGCAGTAGAGTCGAAGGTGTCATTCATTGATGGTCCACCAAAGGAGAGTATGGAAAATGCGTTCCCGAGAATCTCGAAAACTGGACGGTATAAGAAACTAAATCAACGATAACTTCTTTTAAGTTCCAAAATAACGATAACAGCTTTAAAGTTCCGGATGTTCCAAAATAACGATAACTGCTTTAACGTTCCGGAAGTTCCAAAATAACGAAATGTAGAAACGTTCTACAATAACGTAAAAGAAGTTACCAGCAACGGAACGATTTGAGCTGTTCAGCAAGAAAGAAAACCGTTATCTTAATAACAGAATTTCTCAAGAACGCGTTTTTCGATAAACGGTTATTAAGCAATATTTAATCCTAAATAACAGTTCCACCAAATAACGACCATCTCTACCCCTGTGTAGGGATGGGACATAGTTACTTTTCTTGTACCTGGTACGTACTGATTACAGTTACTTTTAAAGTAACAAGTATTTTACCGATTACATTTTGTACTTCTTACATTTAATGTGCTGCCATCTATTGGATTAAAAAACACTTAGAAAGTTTTCATTAATTTACTAAATAAATTTATTAAAAATTAAATTAA
>JAPDSC010127232.1:0-27980 GCA_026290005.1 Latrodectus geometricus
AAAAAAAAAAATTATTTTCATACACTGGATTGTTGATTACAAATCAGATATGCAAGTTCAGAAAAAACTTCAATGTAAACAGATCATATGTTTGCATACGAATATTTCAAAAAATTATTTTTGAATTTGCACATACCTTCAAAAAGTTTACATTGTTCAGTATCTGTAGCTACCTTACAGACACCTTTTTCTTCACCCTAAAATAAAATATGGAAACATAATGTACTGCTCTAAGCATTTTATAAGAAAATATTGAAAAATATAGAAGTAAAAAAATTAATTTTAGAAAAATTAAATCATGAAAAAGTTTTGTTTAAATACAAAATTTTAGAAATTCTATTATAGAAATAAACTTTAACTTGCTAAAAACAAAATAATTTTTACAATTTTACTTTTCTAAATATACATAAGTGATTATTTTATCAGAAAAATCATGTTTTTTAGATTCTCAGATATTATATTTAGTTATTCACATATTAAAATATAGATAATAAGTCTGCATACAATATTAGACAAAAACAAGTTACAAAATATTACAGATATTTATATTTTCCTTCAATTTAAAAGCTTTTACATTTGACAACTATATCTTTTCTTAATTCTGATATGTAGAAAAATATAGTACAAAGTAGAGATTCCATACCATACAAATCTTGCTATGAACAAATTTACACATTCATAATAGAATCAAGAAAAATATTTATTATACTTCTATGCAGCAGAATAAAGAAAAATTAAATAAATGACTTTATAGAAAATTAATGCATTAAATATCTTGAAAATATTAAAAACAGGGACTGTTTAGCTGATAGGTTTCTGCAGCTGAAAATACAATGCAAGTTATTCTAAAAAATAATCAACCTTTACATATTACATGCAGATATTTTAAGAAATGTATATTAAGAATATAAGCAGTTTAATTAAAGAAAAAATGTAAAACATGTTGCTTTATTTGAAATTCACTGTTTTGTAGCTGATTGGCAATTTTTATTTGATCAAAAAGTGTATTCCTATATAAATTATCATTTTGCCCTTGCATTAATTTGAAGTACGTTAAGTAAATAAGTAAACACTTAAATTAAGCGATTTTCATTAAAAATATTTTTCAATAATTTTTACAAATTAGAGTTTATCTATATTTCTTTAACTATATAATTTCTCGACAAATAAATTTAATTATATTTTAGTAACTCCAAATTAAGTAATGTTTTAAAAGCTTAAATAGCATAAAATTAAAACATAAAATTGCATATAAACCTTTTTTCCTTGATAACTATTATTCTTATGGGAAAGATCTTCCCATGTTTCAAAAAGTGTATCTGAATTTCTTCCCTCTAAAGAGGAATCTTCATTAAGAGAAGTATCACACCGCACAGGGGAAAATATATCTAGAAAAAAAAAGAATGTGTAAGTAAAAAACTTAAGTCTGAAAAGGTGATATAGAAACAAGAATTTAAACCACATGTTATATCTTTAAATAAGAAATGTGAAATTTAATATTAAAATTGTTACTTTTTATAATAAGAAATAAAAAAAACTTTTATGAATACTAGAACAAAAGTAAATTGATTTTGACTAGCACATAATCCAAAAAATGAGATATTGTTAATAAATTTATCATTTTTATATACATAAAACTTGTTATATCTTATGCTTTTCTATAGACAACTTTTTTAGATGAATTTCATTAAATTTAAATATTCAGTATTTCAAAAACTTTTAGTTTGAATGAATAAAATTAACTTTAAATTAAATGGATTCATAAAACTGATTGCACAATTTTGAGAGACAATTTAGTTTGTACATTTATTATAAAATATTTGGTTATTTCATAAGTGAATTTTTTTAAACCTTTGGTAAACTGCTACAGAAACAGATTGAAACAATATAAAATAAAACTAATTTGAAATATTAAATAATTTTATAATAATATCTAAGGATATCTGTTTTACTTTCTTATACTTATATTGCAACAAAATCATAATATACCCTACATTTTTAATTTATTTTCTCCCTTAAATTCAGATAAACTTTGAAAAAAAGTTTAAAAGCAGAAAAAAATAAAGTGGATAAATCTTTTTAATAAGTTAAATATTTTCGTTATCAAAACTAGAAGCAATGTTAATTTTGATATGATGTTTTTATAGATCAATTCTTAGTTAAAAAAAGATTTGATTCACATTACTTTGTAATTAAAAATTTCCCATAGTAAAATAATTCATTAATATGTTTTTACATGTTTTGTTATAGCAAATAAAATTATATAAAAGAAGCTTTATAGAAAAACAGATCCAGTTAAATGACAATAATTTAAAAAATATTATTTACAAAGGACACTTATTTTTCAGTTAGAGTGGATTTTAATCAATAAAACCATTCTATCATCATCAAATATTAAAATTACTCACCAAACCTAATGGATTTCATTTTATTGTATATAATTATGAGTAATGTTATTTACGCTTAATATTTATTTCTGAAATTTGAATCTTCCTTAATTATATAAAAAGTTGAAAGTTACATTTGATTAGAGTAATTTTGTTTCATTTGTGTGTGGCAATTGCTAGTAAGAAAATTATGTTGCTTATCATAAATTTATTAGTATATTGCATCTATAATGGATTCAATTGTACTTACTTTCTCTTTTAAATATATAAATATATTTTATAATAAAATATCTTGTACAAAGATTTATTTAGTCAGCCATTGCTTGGATATATGAAAAACAAATTAATATCTTTTAATTCATGAAACAAATTAAGTACATTTTTATAAAATCAAAACATAAAATATTTATCCCAAATGCCTGTGACAATGACCAATTTAATGCCATTGCCAATAGTGTAGAATGCTTTTACAAGGCCAAAAGCATCAGTTGATCATTATGTACACTTTGAGTTATATAATATGGGAGTTTACCTCAACTAGCAAGCATTACAATGAATATAATTTTTAAATCTAATAAAAAAAATATGTCATTTTTATTAAGTATTTACAAGTGAGCTTTTCTTTTTAGTTTTTTAAAAAAAAAATCCTTCATAAATTTTATAGTTTTACAATCTTTATTCTCTACAAACCAGAACTCTTGTTTTCAATATTGATGTAAATGAAAAACTGTACTAAGTTTTGATAAAATTTATGAATTTAAATTTACAGAACTATCTAATAAAGCTCTTATGATGATTAGCTCTAACAGTATGATTTAAAAAAGCTGAAAACTGAGAAAGACATTAAAAACATTTTTGGTACTGGTAAACTAACAAACTGCAAACAGGTCTAAGTGAAAATGTACGTTAGGTCCCCTACTTGATGAGTTTTCAAAATTACACATGCCATGGCGAAAATTCTACTGCTATTTCAAAGTGAAACTTAATTAATGACCAATGAAAAGATTAAAACAAAAGAGTAATTAATGAGCAAAAAGCGTGAAAAAGCACATCAAATTCACAAGTTGGCGAAGTAGGGGACCTAAAGCGCAAATTAAACCAAGCCTATATTAATAATTAAAATTTACAGCAATTTCATACATATCCTCTTTAACTTGTAAATCACAATTTTAACTCAACAATCTCACCATTAAAAAAAAATGATGCTAATGAACTATATCACACAGGATGAAACAGCTGTCAAAACTGCAATCAACTTATGAACATTTTAGAAATCTTAAAAATCACAAGCAATTGATATACATATTGAAATGAGTCATGAAGGGAGCTATTCTAGTATAGTAATAAATCAACATAACACGCCAAGAGATAAAATACAATCAAATTTTGAATATTAATTAAATTTGAAATCAAAACTACACTGAGAATTTTAAGACTAAAACTGGTCTTTGGAATTATTAATTTCAAAAGTGATATCAAATTAAAAAGCTTAAATATATTTATTTTTGAGTAGCTAGTAAAATGCAGGGCTGTATCCCAGTGTACGGTACGCTATATTTATACAATTAATATAATTTAAAATTATATATTTTTATAGAAATAATATAATTTTATACAATATTATATACAATTAATTAACAATTGTATATATGCGTACCGTTGTATATATGCGTATCGTACAAGGAGCGTACCGTTCACTGGGAATTAACCAAATGCAGAAATGGGTAAAACTGAATTTTTAAAAATAAAAATAATGATAATTTAAAAAAAAATGTGTGCAAGGAACAAATTTTCTTACAAATGATGGCATAACAGTTTAAATAAGTACATTTACTTTTATGTACAGAAGTCAGTTCAAATTAAATACTGGATGTATTAAAGTACTTTACAGATTAAATTAGATTATAAAAAAAAATTCTAGAGTATGTATTTTGGACTACTCATAAAATAGCAAACAGTACAACAAATGATTTTATTCCTTACAAATTTAATGATAAGTCTCAGTTATTAATCCTTGCTTAGGATGCTTTCTGAAAGGTATGCTACTTTTTCATTAATTATAAATGAACAACACAAAATCATCTGTTATAATATAATTGATTTAGCATTATTGCTTCTGCTTAGTTATAAATATATAGGATATTTTTTAAAAGTATGTAGTAATTAATGATTAAAATACACATTTATCTCTTTGTTAAAACCTAAATATTGTAAAAAAAAAAAAATGATCACTCATATCCATTGGTCAAACCATATTTCATATTATAATTTTTATAACATTCTCAAAAATAAAGTAATATTAAGCTTCTAGCATGATAGAATTTCTAACTGTTGAGTAATTTAAAAAAATTCTGTTGTAGTAGGTGAATAAAAGAAAATATTCCGAGTCGTGATACCTAGATTTACGCGACACAACATAATTTTACACCTCGGTTGGCGAGATAATTGGAAACTAGGACAAATGAATAATAAATACTAGGATTTCACACATAATAATCATGCTTAAAATAACAATTTATTCATAATTTTTAGAGCAACATTTTAAATAAAATTTTAGGTGTTATTCAAAACATTTAATGTGATAACGAAACATATATAAACATAAATTGTAGTGAATATAATAAATAAAAAAAATAATTTCAGAAAATAGTCACATTCATGTTTTTCAAAGATAAATGTAATCACAACTGAACTTACCTCCTCCATAACTTAGACGAGCCATTTCTGAAATCTTAAAGAATAAAAATCACAAATATACTAAAATTTATGAGTAATTATAAAATCATTTTAAAGTTTATCAATACCAGTAGGTAAAAATCAATTAAGTTCAGATTTCAATACCTAGCTTGTACAGTTAGCATTTAGCAATATTTTAAACTTAACCGCTTCGCTTTATAGAGATGGTTGTTATTTAAAGGAACTGTTAATGGAGAGCCGGGTTAATTCCCAGTGAACGGTACACCTTTGTACGATACGCATGTATACAACGGTACGAATATGTACAATTATTAATTAATTGTATATAATATTATATAAAATTATATTATTTCTATAAAATAAAATAATTTTATATTATATAATTATATTAATTGTATAATTATATTAATTGTATAAAAATAGCGTACCGTACACTGGGATACAGCCGAGAGCCGTTTTCAGCTAATAACAGTTTAACAAATAACGCGTTCTTGAGAAATTTTATTATTAAGATAACGTGTTTCTTTCCAGCTTCCACAATACCATAACAATTCAAATCGTTCCGTTTTTGGTAATTTAGGACGTTTCCACAATACATTATTGTGGAACGTTTTTATGTTACGTTATTTTAGAACTTCCGGAACTTAAAAAGAAGTTCTCGTTGTTTTAGAACTTTAAAAAAGTTAAAGTTCTTTTAGAACTTTCGGATTTTTAAAGGAATTCTCGTTATTTTGGAACTTTAAATTATCGTTACTGAGTGTGCCTTCTTCGGCTCCCAACTGTGGAGAATGGGAGTTGATTAAAGTGCTTTGATGAATAAATAGATATCACGGCAAATATGATGAAAGCATTTGTAAGAAAAAGGATTATTAAGGGCACATTTTATTTATCCTCAGCCTTTTATTAATTTTTTCTTATCGATTTTTGGCAACATTTTTATTAACCTAAAATGCTTATTACAAATTCGAAATTATACTCAAAAATCAATGCAAACGTGAAATATTTTATATTTAATGTCAAATTTTGAGATTAAAATAATTATTTATAAATTAAAAATATTTTACATACAATTTGATTAAATCTGAAATATAGTTTAAAAATTTATAAAATCTAAACATGTATTTTTGATATTATTTTTATAATTTGTTGTAAAGAATTATCATATTTATATTAAAATAATAATTAATATAGTAATAGTAGTTTCTCGTAGGTGCTGAAAATTGAGGTTTATACACATATTTTTTTTTAATTTTAAACATATTTATTAAACTACAAACACTAATATAAAAGTTTTTATTTATGTTCGTAAATATATTTTATGATATATGACATCTATATATGGTCAAGCTTCTTTTTTACTAAGATAACTCATATAAAAACGAAAATTTGAGTAAAATGTTTGAAAACAATTCTATATAATTAAATATAAATTAGTTTACTGTATACCGCTGGTTAAACTATCGTTTCTATGTTTGTACGACTTGAAAATTGTGGAATTGGTTCTGATGTTGCGATAAATTTTCTCATCTCCTCTTAAAAACCAGTTTTGTGCTCTCATGCGCGTTAAAATTTCTTTTTGCACCACTTCGAATTTCGAAGAATATTTCTTAAATATAAAAATATTTCTTCGAATAACTTCTTGTAAAATGTTATAAAAGCGTTATTTAATAAAGCTTTTTAAAAAGAATTTTATTTACTTGAAAAGTAACGTTAGTAACTAGTTATTTAAAAATAATTGATGAAAATAACTTAAAAATAAAGTGAAGTTCGTTTTTATAAATTAGGAGATGTTCTGTTGTCACATATTGTACTTTACGCAAGTTTTATTTTAATTATTTTTTTAAAAATTAGATATAAATATTAAAAAACATGATACAGAATATCAGTTGAGATTTATTGTACGGTCATAATTGGCGAGAATTTTCTATATTTGGCGACAAATGACATTTTCTAACAACCCAACCCATTCCGACCAATCGCAGATGAGGGATTCTGAGTAATTCAAACCTCGCTTGTGCAAAATGGCGACATTTTTGGCGACTATTCGAAAAAATCGCAAAAGTGACAGTACAGTAAATCTCAGCGCAAAAGATCATTAATATCTATATAAAATGATTATAAATTAAATTTTCAGTTCAAAACAAAAGTGTAATATTGTAATACATGATACATGTCAATCACGTATCGCTCCTTCTTTCTTTCCCCACCCCCGTTTTCATATTGTAGATAAATATTGTCTGCGGAGAGTAGTTTCGGGTTTTTCACGTGCTACGAAGTGCGAACTGATAGAAGTGATTACTTATCAGAGAGTTTTTTGACATAACAGTATCTAGCATCGGCTTAAGATCGAATTCACAAAATGCTGAGGTGCTTATTGAAAAATAAAGTGGGATTTTCTTGCAAAATTATCAATCTTTCTTATTCTTCTCATGCTGTAGCCCCCATTACAAAACCAGATATCCATTTCACCAAAGTAAGTTTTCTGTTATTTTTCACAATGGAGCTTGTACGAGCGTTAGAAACGTACACAGAATATTTATATTTAAATAATTAACTAGTGCTTTGCATTTTTTGTGAAGTTTTTGCTGTTAGCAATGTCCAAAGATTTTTATTCGGCAATGAAATATATACTTCATAAAAGCAAATATATAAAACAAAATTATTTTTTTTTTATATATAAATGTTTTTATAAAAATAATTTTAATGTGAAACTTGTTGAGAAATTCTAGAATTTTTGACTTTAAGTTTTTCTGCAATTATGTTCATGCACTTTTAAGTTTATGTGTTTAATTCCTACCTTAGCTTCGAATGTTTCTAAGGTTATGAATTCACTTTTAACTGAAGTCTATTTGGCTTCTATGTATGTGTAAGAAGTTGTTCATTGAGCAACAAATAAACCAAACCACATAGTTTTAAAGAATGAGAAGAAGATTTGTAAAATCCACCATTTTTAGTACCTGATACATCTTAAAAATCTTGATTTGTCTGTCGATTAAAATTTCTATTTAAAAAAACCATTAACTTAGTTAAAACAATAATTTATTCTAATGAATTATTGTAGAAATACTATCAATGAAACAAAAAATGTCCTCTAATATTTTAGTTTAAGTGTAAAAAGAACTTTTTCGACACTAGGAATGAGAGAAAAATTCCTTTTACATTTATCTTGGAACTGATTGTCTAAATAAAATGAATATGTGTAAATTTTTTATAATTACTTTCATGTGTTCAGTTTTATTAGTGTTGATAAAAATTTTGTTCATTTTAATAATTTTTTGGGGTTTAATTATTTAATGTATGTTCAAGTTTATTTATGATATATATATAATGAATATAATACATATACATACTTAAAAATGGTTAGCCTATACTTTAGGTTGCCCCCTTGATTCTCTCCAAGCAGGGCAAAATCCAATTTTGTTCTGATTATAACAGAACAATTGATTGTTTTGTCCCAACAAAAATCGCCAATAAAATCAAGAGCCAAACAAAAATCACCAAGTTTGTTAGGGGGCACCCTTAAATATAGTTTTACCTTAAAAATAATCTTTATTATAAATGCATTAAATTATTTAGTCTAGAAAAAAATTCCATTTATTTTGTACTTTTTATTTAAAAATTCATGTATGTTAGAAAAATTTGCTCTTTAAATTGTACCTATATTTACAAACTCTTTCTTGCATTCTTACATTTTCAAAAGGTTTTATGCACTTAAAAGAAGAAATGTTTGAATATGTTGATTAAAATATTTTAAAAATGGATTTGATAAAAAAAAAAACCTTTAATTTGAAAAAAGAAAATTTACTCCTGCTAAATTATTTTAAATTCCAGAGAATTTTTTATTACAACTGTCTAAAACTGATAAATCAACAGAAAGTGTCTAAAATTACTTTTAAGAACATTTAATCATGTCCAAATTATAAGTGTAAAATTTTTATATTCAAATATTAAAAAAGTAAAATCTTGTTATTTATAAAATAAAAACATTTTTCTTTTGACTGAAAAGGATATCAATCATTGACTATTGTATATATGTTCTATTTCACCTAAATCTCACCAATCCAAGTTTAAGCTATATTGGAGGAAATATAAGAAAATATCAATTGTTAAATGTTCTATGGTTTGAGCCTAAGCATTTTGACATTGTAGCATTTTATCTTCAGCAAATATTTTAAACAATCAGTGACATTTTATTTATGCTTGGTATTGCCATTCAGCGCTTATTGCTTGCATTCTCAAAATGGAAATGTACCTTATTAACTAATAAATGAATTCTAATAATACAAATATTTCTTAAAGAAGTTATGAAAAATATAAAAATAATTCTTCAACTCCTAAAACTCAAAACATTATGATATTTTCTGAGCAGCAATATGTTCTAAAGGTTAATTCCCAGTGAACGGTATGCTCCTTGTACGATACGCATATATACAACGGTACGCATATATACAATTATTAATTAATTGTATATAATATTGTATAAAATTATATTATTTCTATAAAATAATATAATTTTATATTATATAATTAAATTAATTGTATATTGTATAATTATATTAAATGCATAAAAATAGCGTACCGTACACTGGGATACAGCCTGTTCTAAAATATTATTTTCCTGACATTGAACAAAGTTATTAAAGAATCTAATATAAAAATTATTATTCCTTGAATATACAATTTTAGTTATATCTCGTATGAGCTAATTGATATTTTACATATTTATTTTAAAGGAGTTTTTAGGAATCAAATTAAACTAGGTATTTAAAATAATTATAAAATTCTTTTTAAAAAATTATTCCTCTTTTAAAGTTCAAATAAATTAACTTTTAAAAATTTCAATACAAATATTAGATGATAAGAGTAATAGTTACTATTCAAAATGAATATTTTATAACTCTAATGAACTGCAAATATAATCCATCTTCTCTTGAATGAATATGTTGAATTAACTTTCAAAGTTCCACATGATCATAGTTTCTATGGCAAACATGTTTTCTGGAATACTATTTTGTGGTAAAGAGTTTTATTCAGTGAAATCTTATTCATGATCTTAATGATATTTTAAATGATGGCAATTTTTAACATTTATGAATTTTCACACCTAGTAAAAAAGGAAGTTCTTTTTTTCTTTACTAAATAGCATAAAAATTTTCAATAATTATTTTAAAGAATCTTTTAGGATAAAATAATAAGAATCAATGGGATTATTATATAAAATAATTTTATTCAACTTTAATTTGCATGTATAAAAATATTTAAGCAATAGTAGTAAGTGTTTTTAACTACATATAAAAATCTATTTAAATGAAGCAAAGCAGTTTTCAATTTTATTAAAGATTATTAATTATAAGTAAATTACTTCCTTTTTATTATTTATTTTATTTCATTCTTATAAATTAGGATTTCTTTGAATGCTTATGTTGATAATTCAATTTCCTTGGAATTATAAATTCCTGTTGTATTTAAGAAAATTTTTTGTGTTTTAAAACTTCAAACATTTTGGGAAGTTTTATTAAGTTTGAGCCTTAAATAAAAAATATTTATAATTTTTTATTTAATCAAAAATTATACTTTGTAATATTTTAAAAATGTCATTAAAAAGCCAATGTAATTTAATAATCCACCAATTCTTACAAAATACATCCGATTCTTATAAAATATAAGAATTTCTTAGAAATAGGTAATCAAGAAGCAAGAAATAATGAAGACAAATATTAAACATCAGTAATAAAATTTATGTTTTCAATAAATTCTGTAGATCCATCTGCCATTTTATAGCTTAGTTATATAAATGTTGATATTTTGACTAAGCTAAAATAGCTGTTAAACTCTTTTATGAGATTAAATTGTTTTGAAAATGATCAGCAATATTTGATTGCCTAAAAATGATAAAACTTTTTGTGCTTTCTTAGCTTGGAATAAAAATACATTAGTTTTGGGTGCAGTTGTAAATATTTAATTAAAAAAAATTTTAATACTTTTTAATTAAATATATATATTTATTTAAAAAAATTACTGTATAATTAATATTTATATTTACAATTATATATTGCATACAGTGAATATTATATATATATTTCATTATCAATCAACTAAACTGCTGTATAAATTCTTTGGTCCACAATTTATGATTTTTATTCATGTGTAAGATTGTTTAACAGTTCAGAATTCATTTTTAAGGCTTATAATTTAATCCACTCATTAAAATTGTTAGAAGTGAAGAAAATAAGTTAAATATTTTGTTTTAAAATAAACATCTAAAAAATCACTTTAAGCATGTTATATTTTAATCTCAAACATAAAGAAGTAGTTCTTTTTGTTTATATAAGATTCACTTCAAAGATACATTATATTAAATTATAAAAACATTTCTTACTTATGGAAAATGTGTATGTTCTGTTTTTAAAAATGTTTTTCTTTGAAAACATTTAGCTTTCTATTCTGTCACAATTTATACTTTGATTTTAATGTTAAACTTCATAAAAAAATTATTTTCAAATTAAATATTATAAAAATTTCCTGTAACTAATAAAATTTTGTTAGCTATTATATTTTATTTTATAGCTTTTTATTAACAATGAGTGGCAAAAGTCTGTATCTGGTAAATCTTTTCCTACTGTAAACCCAGCCACAGGAGATGTTATAGCCCATGTAGAAGAAGGAACAGCAGTAAGAAACTTTTTATAATAATTTCATGTAATTGAGTAATTAGTCTAAATCATACACACATAAGATTTATTAATGCTAAATTAGTTTCATTAAAACCTTTTTAAGGACATAATATATGATTGTAAAGTTTTTTTGAAGCTGATACATTTATAAATTTGAAATTGTTTTGTTTATATTATAATTGACTTAGTTACACATACAAATTACAATTATATTATCTTTATGTTTTTATAATAAATTATTCTTCAGCCTATATTAAAAATAAATAAAATTTTAATTTTGTATTAACATGTGATGTATTAATGAATGAACACTATTGTAAAATATATTATAACATATCAAGGAAATATGCAAATGATCAAATTTACAATCAAAAGCTATTTATAAAAGGACTATTCTTAATACAGGAAGATGTGGATAAAGCAGTTAAAGCTGCTCAACATGCTTTTAGATTTGGATCTCCTTGGCGGAGATTGGATGCATCAGAACGAGGCAGGCTGTTAAATAAGTTGGCAGATCTTATTGAAAGAGATAGAACTTATTTAGCTGTAAGTAATTCAGGATATTTTTCATTATTTTTAAGTATTTCATAATTTGATCATCTAAGAATATCATAATTTGTAATGTTAAGTTTTGGTAATGTTTAAATCTTGGGTTTTTGATTTAATATGACAAACTAAAAGCACTAGGCTACACTTTAAAAAGAATTAACCAAATAATGAGATGTAAATAAAAAAATAATTTAAATAGTACCATTAATGTTAATATGATTATGAGCAATATTTCTAACTCATTAACATTTTTATTTAGTTAAATCTTCTGAAGCCATGAGATTGAAACTTTTGATTTTGTTTTACCATATTTCTCAGAATTTTGTCATAATATGATGTCAAACAATACATAAAAGTATTTGAAAACACTGAATTAAAATCTTATTTTACATATGTTTGGTGATTTTTACCTAGATTATAGTGGAATTCTATTAAAGTAGAGAAGAATATGAAATCTATGTAATATCAAATGTGATAAATTTTTCTCTACATTGCATACACTGTTAATCATTTCTTTTATTAACATTTATAAATTGTATCTAAGGAAGTAAATATGTATTCTCTGTTCTATAATATAATATTTAGTGGGAAATTAAAAAAAATTCTTTATTTTGAATTCGTATGAAATGTTTTGAAATTAAAGAAAAAATTCTTGGATAATTTCAATTAAATTATCCAGTTCAAATTTCAAAGGTCCTTAATTAAAATTTTTCTATTACTTTTTACTTTAGTTACTTTTTTTAACTTATAAAATATTTCAGTGTAATGTTTAAACTATTTCTTTTAAAAATATATCATTATTGATAAATTGCATTTAAGAAACTTTGGTAAATGAACTTTGAAATACTTAATAAACTTTAAAAGCATTTTTTATGGACACAAATATTGTGAGCATCTTTATTTCTAAAGGATATAATATTACTCATCACATTATATTCTAATAATTTAAAATTTTCTCAAGTCTAAATAGCCTTTGTGTGCCAAAAGGACAATTGAGCAACAAATTAACCGAAATTATAAAATTTCTTAGAAAATCAAACTCTGTATATGTTGTAGAAAATGATAAATTTATGAAAATTAAACACTGCATAATTAATGTTAACTATATGTCTCATTTTTATAAGTCATTGAAAATAAGTATTTTACACAGAGAATACCAGGAATTTTCTTAATTTATAAATAGTTAAATAATTGTATGGTTTTTTTAAACCCTTTCTGCATTGTTTCTTTCTTTTTTTTTTTTTTTTAACTTTTAAAATGGTATATTCAGAAAAAAAATATTTAGATCTATTAATGCATGAAGTATTGAAACTCATTTCATATAACATGGAGTCATAATATATCAAAACAGGGAAAAACCAAAAGAGTTTTGATGTAAAGTTAAATTTGTGCTTGAAAAGAATATATGTATTATGGCTATATTAATATTGAGGTCACACATAATTTGCATATTAGTTTTATTATGTTTATTTGATATTGCATTTATAGTTTTATATTTATGTTGATGAAACAATTTATATAAAATGTAACTGTTGTTTAATGAATTTTTAAATACAATATATTTTATTATAAATATTCTTATCTCTTTCAGAGTTTGGAAACATTAGATAATGGAAAGCCTTTCTCTGATTCTTACCATATAGATCTTGACCTTGTTTTGAAAGTATACAGGTATGCTTTAAATTTTAAGGCATAAATATGAATGAGCACTTTATAAATTACTTTTATTTACTGTAATAAGATCCAAAATGTAATAAATTTTTCAAACTTTCTAACATAATTTTATAAAGTTCTGATTTTGTAATTAATCATGCTTTCATTTTCACTTTTTAAATAAAAGTTGTATATAGTTAAGTTCATAGTAATAAGATCATGATCATTGGGTTGAAAGAGTATAGTTTTAGTGTTGATATTGTTGAATATCAGAGTGAGAAATTAATGTTTCACTTTTCAAATAAGGTATATCTATCATAACTTGTTTAGGAATTCTTTAAACTTTCTTCTTATGTAACTTGCAAATAGAGAGAAAGAGCAGTATTTTAATAAAAATGTCTTAACAGTTGAATTATTAACATTGTGGGGATTAGTTCAGTTTGTAGGTTTGATTATCTCCTCATGTATGAATGTTTGTAGTGTTTCATAATACATTTTAAATTTAAAACTAATAATATTGAAAATGGTGATAAAACAATTCTAAAGTTGTAATACTAAAGGGAAAATTGCATTTAAAATAATTGCCTCTACTTATTGTCATTAAAGGTTTTTCTTATGCTCACTTATATGTGAGCATTAAAATCACTTATAAATCAAACTTTATAATGAAAACAAATTAAAGCTTTTGACTATTTTTGTATTTATTTATTTATTTATTTTTTAATTTCTTAAAATATATTGTTTAGGCATTCAAGAAAATTATTTTCCTTCTACAAATTGGTCCAAAAAATACCAATTTTTTTTTATCATTAAAACTAAAATTAATTTATATAAAATATCTTATGCTTGTAAGAAATTTATCTAAACATGTTTCAGTTTAATAATGCTTACTAGAAAGTAAGTAAATAAAAGTGGTGACATAAATTTTAAAAATGTATTATACTTAAAACTATAAACCCTATTCAAAGTAATATGGATATGTCTCAAAAATCTACACTACTGCTTTAAGCTGTCGCACTATTCACAATGTGATATCAGAAGCTTAATTCTATTGAGTTAATAGTAAGTTTTAAAACAAGTTTTAAATGAAAATAAAAATAGAGAGTTGAAATTAGTTTATTCAACAAGATATTTTGCATCATTACGTAACATCTTTGCCAACATTTGGATAGATGACAAATGCCTGCAGAGTAATTATGATTTGATTTTTGACACCATAAAGTTGACATCTTTTCATTTGGCATCAATTGTATAGAAGACGTGGCATTGTATATTGATAAACTAATCTTAGTCAGACAAGGTTATGTTAAAACTATAAGCTGCATGTTCCAAAATTTCCCACCAAACATTTCTAATATTTTTTGATGAGTTTTGCAGCATGATGCATTTTATTGGCATGAAAAAAATTAAGACCTAACCTGGCTCCAGTAGTTTAGCATTAGTTGAGTATAGATGAACTCTTTTGCAATTAATGGCTTCTTTTCATATTGATGTTGCTTCATCAGAATCCAGATTTTCTTTTGCATTTCAAGTTATATTAACACATTTATGCATTTTCAACCTTTATGTATATATTCTATTGTATAATCATCAAATTTTAATTTGTTTAATAAAATGCATGATATTAAAGCCTCCTACAAGTAATTTGTTGGAGGCTTTAATATCACATTGGTTTATAATTACTGATATTTAAAGAGGAATAAGAGAGAGTCTACATCTATAAATAGACTAAAACAATTATAAAGTCCTTGTAATATTTTACAAATAGAACTTTTTATTTTTCGAGTATGATTGAAAATTTCAAAATCACATTAAAATAAAAGTATCTTCTCAATTATGATTTTTTTAAAAATTTTTTTATGAAATCTATTAGAATTTGAAAGTTTAAATGACTGTTTAGCATAATCATCTAATATAATCGTTAAATATTTCAGTCTTTAATTGATTATTCTATGTGATATTCCAGTTCTTTATTTTGACTACATTTATTACATTCTAAATCATATATTTTTAATACCTTTGAATTTTTGAATTAACTATAACATTCTCCTGTTCATGTTTTTGTGAATCATTTAATGTATATTTCTATATCTATATGATATATCCACATATGAGACAAACTATATTGTTGATTATTAAGTAAAATTTATTGTAATGTTGTATTAATTTGATCATTTCTAGCCAAAATATTTTTTATGTTTTTGTTAGTTGATGGAAATCTATTCTTGATATTTATGCAGACTGGATAGTTACTAACTCAATGAGATTTATACTATTTAATAAAATCAAACCTTGGAAGGCTTAACTGAATTGCATAAGCATTTAAAACTCAAGTTGTATGTGTGCAAAGAGTATTCCTATGATATAATTATTGCCAGCAGTGGCCTACTAATCACACTGTGGTCTTGCCTCATTTGTTCTAAATGATTGTGTTATAAGAGAGGATTATGTCAGTATTCTGAATGATCATCTTCACCCAATAATGCAAACTGTTTCCTGATCAACAAACAGACTTCCAAAAAGGTAAATCCCCATCTCACCTTTGGAATTGCCCAAAACTTGTCTTGTGAGCATGACAATAAATTAGAACACTTCATGTGGCCCTCCTTAAATTCTCTTAGCTCAATATAATTCAAATTTCAGGGTGTGTTTTGAGAAACAAGCTGTGCGGTCAATTCCTCCTCAAGACCATTTTCTGAATTGAGAACTTTTTCCAATTTGAGTAGGAATGTATCTCTAACTATTTTATGTTACTTTGTATTTGACAATTCCACATTATATATACTATCTGTAATTCAGGCAAAAGGAGTCCCAATGGCTTATTAATAAAATATTCACAGATCTTCATATTTTATCCAATCTCTGTATTTTCAAATTTATATGAAAAGTAAAAGCAGGTTTCTTGTTAATTGAAAGATAAAAAATATGAAAATCAATACATTATTCTAAGTATAATCTTTTTGTAAAATTTCTCTTGTGTAATAATTATTCTCCTTTTTTTCTTTCCATTACTTTGAATTACTTCCAAAATTAATATTATGCCTATGTATTAAGGAGTAATCATTAATTACATCTCTCTTATTCTTTTTTTTTTTTTTTTTTTCTTTCTTTTTTTTTTAAGTTTAAAATGCAGAAGTTAATTGCATTTGAGGAAGTGATGTCAAGTAGAAAAGTTCATAATTTTGTTTCAAAGTTGTAATATCCTCAGGCATAATCAAATATTCATTATTAGTCTTTAATGATATCAATATTTTTTTATCCAAAATTTTATTGAATCCAAATTTGGAGAGAGATTTTCAAAATTCCTTTATTTCAATGGACATAAAGCTAAGTAATGAGTTCAAAAAATTTTACATAATTTAATAAATTAAACTTATTTAAGGGTGTAAATAAATTGCAAGAGTTACCTAATTATAGATTAAATTTACTATCACACAAAAAGTCATAAAGGATTATATAAAATTCATTATCAGTTTTTGTTAGAAATATATATGTAGGTAAAATACTAGAAAAATGTCTTTTCAATGTTTGTGTTGCAAAAGAAATTCCTTTATAAATTTCCTTTTCTTAGATGAATGTGCTTTAAGGACAATTGAATCATTATATTAAAATATGTTTTTTCACTAAATTTTAATAGGATTTTGCTATTCTTTTTAAAATTTATTAACATTCCTAGTATATCTGATAAAGAAATAGATTACTATACACATAATATTTAAACTATTTTATTATATTTGTTGCAGTAAGGTGTTTACCTTATGCATTGTCTTTAATGTGTGTATATCCATATGTGTAAAACAAAAACTTTGAGACTTTTTATAACCCTTTTTCAACTTCTATAGGTCTTATCTTTAGAACATGTTTTATAATGTAGTGTATTGAAAATTTAACAATAACAATTCTTAATTAATGCTAAATTTTTGTGTTTCTATTGTTATGTTAATAAGAATTTATGTTTGAATGATAGGTATTATGCTGGTTTTGCTGATAAAGTGTATGGTAAAACTTTAACTGTTGATGGGGATTATTTCTCTTATACTAGACATGAACCTGTTGGTGTTTGTGGCCAAGTCATACCAGTAAGGAAATATTACTGTTAAACTATTGTATTTAAGTATTTGTTTTTAATAACTGAATGAATATTGTTTATTTTCAGTGGAATTTTCCTTTGTTGATGCAAGCTTGGAAATTAGCTCCAGCCTTAGCTACAGGGAATACTGTAGTTCTAAAGCCTGCAGAGCAGACACCTTTAACTGCTTTATATGTTGGGCAGTTAATAAAAGAAGCTGGATTTCCTCCTGGTGTAGTAAATATTATTCCTGGTTTTGGTCCTACTGCTGGGGGTGCTATTGCAGCCAGTCCAGGTGTTGATAAAATTGCTTTCACAGGATCAACTGAGGTAAAAGCTTATTGTGAATAAAAAAATGTGCTACTTTCTTTTTGTTCTAAAACAATAACATTTCTTAAAATTTGTTATATTACATCACATTAGCTACCTGACATGTTGACAACTTTTTGTCAATTTTAACATAAATTGATTTTAAATTTATGTGCAAATTTTCCATTTAATGTTCTGTTAGTATAAATAATAGAAAAATTTTATTATTTTGAATAATAATTCAGATTTATGAACTATTAAATGAAAATAAATATATTTATTCATTCTTATCAAATGTATTTATTTTTCTACAAATTTTTCATTAATTTAATTTTTTTTAAATATTTTTGATTTATGAATTACATTATATCTTGAATTATATTGAATTATTATATAATTTTTATAGACTAAATAATTGTGACAAATAAATTATATGTAAAAATTGTTCTAGAATGTACTTAAAATCAAATCACACTGTATAAAGAGTAAAAATACATTTGTAAAAGAATTTTATAAATTTTAATTCTTTTATTTGTATATTCTTTAAAAAAATATAATTAATTTTATTATATTCAAAAACATTTTTAACGCGAATTATACATTACAAAAAATCAATATGAATATCTGAATTACACAATTGGCACTTTGCATTGCATAATAAGCACAGATCTCTTGGAACTAAACACTCCACTGTCATTATTTTTGTAAGATTTTTTAAAATTTTATTTGTACTTTTGTTAAATAAAAGGCTGATTTAAAACCTTAGAAGTTTATTATTATTCTCAAATATGCATTCAATTTAAAAACATCAAAATCGGTATTACCATACTTTTGGCTATATAATCTGCAAGACATGAAAAAAGCTCAAGTGCAATAAACTGATGTGAAAGTATCAAATCCATCAGGAGCAATAATTCTGAGAAGTTTCAAGTATAGATTTTTAGTTTTTTTTTTTTTTTTTAACTTTTAAAATGAGGTTAGACATATTTTTTTTTAAATATATTTGTTGTGTTTATAATTAAATGAAAGAAATGGATTATTTTCAAACTTTGCATGTTTTCCTAAGTAACATTAACACAATTGATACCATTTTTATATGACTTCTCTATTGCTTTCAATTTTAAAATCTGGTGTAACTTATATTTTTTCACTTCTACATAAAAATGAATATTTTCAGTGTGTAACCACACAGGTCAAGGCAAAATATGAAATGACAATAGCAAATAGCAACCAAACTTGCAAGAAACCAAATTCATTCTTGAATATAAGTAGACAAAATTGATTATAGCTGAAATACTTCAGCAGAGTCATGGCTTCATCGTGTTTATTTTATAAGACATACACGTTATTTCTTTCAAACTTCATTGTAAACTTTTCTGATGGAAAATGTTTTTTTATCAGATTTCCGTGGCAGTATATAATATGCTCAATGAAATTTGGAACTTTTTTTTAACACATAATCAATCGATTATATCCAAAAAAATACAATATCATTTATTTATTACAAATAAGCTTATTCACTCAAGTAGGTATGAAGATTTTCATCCTGCTGCAGCCTTTATTATATAATAAATTCTAAATTCTGCAGAGTATTTAAATGTTATCTAAGAAAAATTTTTCTATTTTCTAAGGTATCATTTAAATCATTCTTTTGGATAATTTTAGAATTATTTTTAACTTATCTTAGAAAGAATTAGAATTAGAAATCTAACTTTGTAATTCCTTGTCTTGAACTATTATGCATACTTATATACAAGTTTATATATGTATATTGTGTGCACATGTATGCAGATAAAAGTAATGGAAACAACTGTGAATATAATAACATTTCAGAATATTTCATGAGCACTAAATGCAATCATGTTTACTAATTTCTTTTAACATAAAAAGTATATATGATGGTGTATGGTAGTTGTTAGTAGCATATGCATCTTAAACCTTTATCAAAAGCATAAAATATCAGGATTTCATAGATTTTCAAAGATGCCAAATTGTAGAAATTCTATTAGCTTGAGCAATTGTGGTCAAAACATCATAATTATATTAAATGTCATGATAGTGTCAGCAAAATAAGCTCTACAAAAAGAAAACGAATGAAATTAGAAATACTAAAAGATACCAATTGGTATAGAAGTGGATTAAGATCTCTAAAAAGAAAATAAATGCAGCCAATGTGATGGCAGAACTTCAGTATGTAATTTCTTCAGGATAATAATTCCAAAGCCAATTACTATAGATGTTAATATAAAAAATTACCTCCAGTGGTCACCAAAATTTGTTCAATCCGTTTGAGTATGTCAGATAAATTCAGTTTTAAGCTTTTCCCTTCTATAGAACAAGTATATTTAGTGGGCACGTATACAAGTATATGATCATGATTGTGTCCTTCCAACTGTCAAACTTAGTGGTGAATCACTCTTAGTATGAATAGCTACGTAGTGTTATTTACTAACCCATTTATAATTCTGAAGTAAAAAATCAGTATGGAGAAATAAAGTTTTTAATGAGCAGGTATATCCTATGATGCAAACTTATGAATTTCCCCATTTTGATAATGTGTCTTTACAGCAAGATTTATTCAATCATGGTTTGATAAACATTAGAATAAAGGGAAACATATGTTTACAAAGTATATGTTTGACTTTTGACTTTTTGTTTACACAATCTCCAAATCTCAATATAATGATAATGTTAGAATTGATTTAAAGCATTAAATATGGAATTTATGTTCTCTATTACCATCTCTCCCAGAACTATCTCTGTGAAAAATGGTGCAATATTCTATTCACATGACATGTTTGATTTCATTATTTTGATAAATACCTGCATGCTGTATGTATACATAAAAATTTGTTAAAAGTATTTTAATTTTTGGAATAAAAATCCTTTTTTGACTCAATTGATAGTGTTTTGAAGTCTTATTAGGCATAAAAACCCATTTATTTTTAAACATTAAAATTTAAGGATTGCTGAATTTCTTTTATTACAAAAGAATTATAGCAAGTGTCTTGCTTGTTTTTTAAAAAGAATTCCTATGTATTTTATTTCTTATGTATTATCATAGAAAATTATATTTAAAATGATTTCTTTGTATTTTTTTAAATAAATTCTAATTCACATTTGAAAAATTGCATTTAAAAGAGAACTACTGCTGCCTGTAAATTTGTTAGAATACTTGAAATTTGATTAAAAACAAAATCAAACAATTGCTTGATAGTCATTAAATTTATGCTCACCTACTCATCTGAAATATGGGCAACGATAGAAACTGATTGGAGTGCTCTTTGATCTTTTGAGAAAAAGATCCTTAACGTGTGTTTGATGGCAAACAAATAAGTTTACCATAAGCAATCAAACTTAAAACTATTGTTTTTTAAGGAACTTAATATAATTTTATGAAGTACTTATGAATCTTTCACTTTTTGTATTTCTTGCTTTTGAACAAAAGTATAAATCTTTGATGTTGAAATCTTGTTTACATATAATGGTTCATTTTTCTTAATGTACAAAAATCTTAAGAAGGCATGTAGCTTCCATAACTTTCAGAAATAAAGAAAATGCATTTTTTATTAATTAACATGTAATTAAATATCTTTATATTTAAAAGAAAACAAATGTAATTTGTAAATATTTTAATTTTTACTTAGGTTGGAAAAATTGTCATGGAAGCTGCTGCTAAATCCAATCTCAAAAGAGTGACATTGGAATTAGGAGGGAAAAGTCCAAACATAGTATTCAAAGATGCTGACCGTATGTGATTTTTAAAATAATAATAAGAAAAATTTATGAATTTAAATATTTTGCATATACACACATACATTTATATAATTAATAACTCTAGGTTTTGGTTTCCCTTTAATTATTTTTTTAAATTGCAATTAGAAAAATTAAAAATTGAATTCAATATTAGGAATATACTATCAAAATAAGTGTATTTCTATGCCTTTTAATAAAAATTATATTTCATTGATACTAATAAAAATAAATTTTATATGCAGAAATATGTGCGGAACATTGAAGTGAAAATTCTACTTAAAATCTGAAGCCCACACTAAAATGAAAAATGAATATGAATTTTTCATCATTCATTGAATTGTCTACCTATCTAAAACATTAAATTTAAATTCTAATGTATAATAGTAAGACTTTATATAAGCCTACAATTATATAGAGGAAACACATACCTAACCGAATGGCATATATTTTTATTATGATTTGTGTAATTAGATATTGAAATCAAAACAGTTATCAAATTCAGTAAAATGCTTTTGTATACGTATGAAAAAAGAGTTAAATTAGTATTTTTTTTTTTTTTTTAACTATTCTGGAAATTTATTATGACAGTGCTTAAGTGTATTGAAATAAAGACTATAATTTTGAAAAGATTAAATTTAGACTGATTTATGAAACATAAGTGTATTTAAATACATTAATGATAATATTGGCTTAAATTTTACAAGCATATCAATTTAAAAATTTTATGTTGATAAATATAATTTTTAATTTTTTTAGTGTTATAGACCGGCAGACAATTCAAGATAATGAATAATTTATATTTTTCTTCGTGGAAAAAGAATTGGTTTTAAAATTTTCTGTAAATTTAATTTACCATTGCATTTTTGTAAGGTGGAACTGAGTTGAAACTCTATAAATGCTACCATCTGAAGTCTTTCTGTAATACAAAATATAAAATTAAATTAACATGCAAAATCAATTATGATACAAATGATGTTTATACCTTTAAAAATATATAATATCTTTAAAATTTTGGATAGCTTTTAAATTTCCTCAGGTGGATATTTTGAAAAATATTTTTCTTCATGGAATAAGAATTGATTTTAAAGTAATTTTCTATAAATTTAATTCACACTATTGCATATATTTTTCTTTTTAATGCTGGAATAAAAAAGGGTGTAAAAATGTATCTGCTGCCAAGTTGTATGTCAAATAATATTTGTATTATTTTCAAAAATGAATACAAATTAAAAGAAAAAAATATGTTTACAGAATTATGTATTGTAATTAATGAACAATAGCTACACTTTTTATGGAATTTATAACATATTAATGTACAGTTCTTCAATTTCAAAATATTTACCAAGTAGAATAATTTTTTGATTTTAAGACTTGAAAATTTTAATATATTATACTGTGTTTGATGTCATTTATCATGATTATTATTTGTTTTCCTTTTTATATGAGAAAAATAGTTTTGCTATTAATGTTAAAAAAAACTTACATGAGTTTATACATTTATTTTAATAAATTTAAACAAAGCTTTCAAAATAAAGAAATTCAAGATTAAAAAATATATCAGCAAAAACCAGGTCTAGTCTTCATTTTTGATATCTCAATTCTTTTTGGTATATCATTGTTAGATTATAAACAGATTAATCCTCATAACAAAAGAAGTAAAGTTTGCAGCTACAACCATTTGCAATATTCAATGCTTTTTTATTTGTTTGTTTATAATAATAATAATAATAAAACATGAATAGAAGTTCTTAAAAGTAATCTGAACATGTTAAAAATCTGAAAAATATGATAATTTATTTTGAAATTAGATTTGATGAATGTAAAAGTTTTAAATTTTTTTAGGTATTTCAAAGTAAATTGTTTGATTAGCAATTCCCACTTTTTAATTTTATGCCAAAGAGATGAAACAAATTCTGTTAAGTTTACAAAATGTTTGTGTGGTGAAAGAATTTCAAAATATTCTAGTGGATTTTAAAGATTTGTCCTGGAGATTATTACTGGATTATTTTCTTTTTAAATGTTTGCAACTCTAACATTTTCCAATTAAGAATATTTTTTCCTAATACTTTCTAAATAATTTTTTTTTAACATATTTACTTATAGAAAACTGGGGGAAAAAAACAATTGAAATTACTATGAATGAATAATATTATTGAAGGCATAGTCAGTCAACCATTTATTTTTAACAAACAAGGAAAACATAAGTTTTTTGCTGCTAAATATTAAAGCAAAAAAATTTTTCTACAAAAAATATTGGGAGCCTTTCAATAAAAATATAAAAACTTTCAAAAGAATTTTAATTGTTTTATTAAATTTTCTACTAACTCCACTGTGGTTATCAACATAATTTAAAGTGATCACTATAATTTTTGATTCAGCAGCAACTCTTAATTACAACAAGAAATTAAGATTCTGTCAGATTATTAGTGTAAAAGAGTTTGGGTATCCTCATACAAATAATTTTTTAAAAATTTTAATGCATAAGTATGTAAACTACTGAAATAAGTATTCTCATTTAACAGTATTTTATCATTTTCACTATCTTATTTTTTAGTTGATCATGCTATTCGAATGGCCCATTTTGGTTTGTTTTTCAATCAAGGCCAATGTTGTTGTGCTGGCTCTCGAATTTTTGTGGAGGAGGATATATATGATAAATTTGTTGAAAAAAGTGTTGAATATGCTAAAAAAAGGAAAGTTGGAAACCCGTTTGATCCTAAAACAGAACAAGGACCACAGGTGTGTTGTTGAATCATATTTAGACATACTACTACAAACATGCATTTAAAGTTAAGATTTATTTTTAGTTCTTGTGTTATATCAAAATGGTTCATTACAAAAACATCACAAACATGTGTATCAATAGTTATTTTTATGAATTGGAAAATTATGAATTTAAATATTTCCCCTAATATCTATCTTTTACTTGTATTCCAAATAAAAGGCTATGTGCTGAAACACTTCTGCTCATATTAAGTAAAAGTTATATTTTATATTAATTTTAAAATCTTTTTCAAAATTTATTTTAAAATATAAGTTTTAAACTTGTTAAATAAATGTTGATTTATTTGTGTTTCTACATTTTTAATTCTATCTTTGTGTTTATTTAATGTAATATAGAGACTAATTTGATTTTTTTTTTTTCATTTATAAAAATTAAATTTAGGATATTTTAAAATCTGGAATTCGGTTTAGCAAACCATACAAAAATTGAAGGCATAGTCTGATGTTTGATGAAATCAGTTAATGTGTAAATTGACTGGCAAAGTGAATATTGGGTGTGGAAAAATAAAGAAATTTAATTTTATAAAGTGTTCTTAAATTTGAAAACATTTTTTTATTTTCTTAGGTATAAAAGCAAGAAAACAAAATCCCTCTTGTTATAAAACATATAATGTATTAACCTTCTGCAGTGCAAACTAAAGTAGTCAATGAATTGTCATATAATTGTCAGTGACAGCATACAGAGACAAAATAATTTTCTGATTTTATTACCATCTTTATCTATTGTAAATGAACTTTATAGTTTTCTTTCTTTTTTTTTTTTTTTTTTTTTTTTTTTGTTATAACAAATCAATTAGCTATTTAGTTTTTCTTTCAAAAAAATCCCAAATTTTAATTTTTTTTAAAAAAGATAACAATGTTTAAAATATGATAGTTATTCATTGCAAAATTTCTTTTAATCTCAAAATAGAAATTATTTTCTTTTAATTTCAATCAATTAAGTAGTAGAAAAAAGTAGATATACAAAATTAGACATGTAATTCAAATAGTTAAATAATTTTAGGTTCAATATAAAACTTTGAGCTGGTAATCCAATAGTCAGTGCTCTGGCCTACAGTTCTATTCTTTATTTCAAATTTCTCCTCAGATATGGATGTTTATAATGAATCAAAAATCTACTTTAAATTATAGCTCCTAATCTTATCAACAAAAGGTAACTCAAGAATGATAAACCAAACCACACAATATGAAATATTAAAGACTCTTTTTCAAAACGTCTTAAAATTATTTCAGCTTTTCCTAATGTTAATTTTATAGATAACTTTAATATTTTTATTACTATTACTGTATTTCATTTTTACAAAAATCAGGGTTTTATGTGCATTTCATTAAATTGTAACTAAATGACTTATTAGATTTCCACATCAATAGTTTGTAATATCAAATTATTTTAGACATAACTTTAATTTTAAGTGGAGAAACTTATAAGACAAAAGAACCATAAATTTGTTTCTTAATTTTTCCAGGAATGGTTTTATTGAATTAGACTGATTCTGCATTTGTAGTCTTCACTGAATTTAATATTATTTCATTTTGAACATTTTCAGCTACTGAAACCCTGTCTGTTTTGTGTGTGAAAAATTGAAATAATTATGCATTCCTTGTATAGGTCATATAGTTTGTTTTGTAATTATTTGTAATTTTATATTTTGGATATTCAAATAATTATAAATTATTTTACAGCAAAATATTTTAATGTAAAATTCTTTAGTTTTCCTAACAAATTTATAATAAAGTAACATTTTCTTAAATATTAAAGATTCAAAACTCATTTATAAATGTTTTTAAATTATTTGGTATTAGAAAATAATCACCTCTTATTGTTGCGCTTGTCTATTAAATTTAATATGTTAAAAATATCAAATATTTTCTGTTATTTTTTAAATATTTTATGTGTTTATTTTAGATTGATGATGAACAAATGAAGAAAATTTTAGATTTAATCAACAGTGGAAAAACAGAAGGTGCCAAAATGCTGTGTGGAGGAAATCGTGTTGGTGATAAAGGTTACTTTATTGATCCAACAATATTTGCCGATGTGCAAGATAACATGAGGATTGCCAATGAAGAAGTAATCATAAATCATAGTTTCAACATTAAATTAGAATTTTAATGTGACAGGAATTTTGAATACATGAGATTTATCAAAACCAATTTTTTATTCCTTTTTCAAATATAGTATTTATATTGTCTCTTAAAATGTATAATTAGTATTGTGAAAAAATTTGATGAACTATATCCAGAAAAGCTTAACAATTATTCCTGTAGAACATGTTATACTCTTCTTGAGATTTATTAACTGTAATATAAATAAACTGTATATATATTTTTTTTTCTTAAACAATTTGCAAAAATTTTAAAATTATTTTTACCATAAACTGCAAATGTTTATTTAAAAAGTTCCATTGTGTTCTATGATGCATTTTCCCTACCCAAGCAAGGAAAGAGAGAATTTATATAAAAAAAAAAAAAAGAAAATGGTAAATGAAAAACTAATCAAGCTTCACTTTCGTAAATATTAATAAAAAATAATTATTTTCAGCTTCAAAGTTTAGTTTTCTATTTGCATTTGAGAAATTAAATTTTTCAAAGGATGATATTTATTGTACTATTTGAGAAATTTTGTTACAAAAGTTATTTATTCTTAAACTTTCATTTCTGACTTAATATTTTTTTTCCTAGAAATTTAATTATTTAGTGCACCTACCTTCAATATATATAATTACTTATATTTACTTATTACAATAAATCTATTTAAATATTTATAAGAAAAATACTTTTGTTTTAAAATACCTAATTTGATAAGATGCAATTTTTGGGATGATTTAGAATAAAAAGTTTTGTTTGTGATGATTCTGATTGTGAATTATGAATAAAGATTGTTTATATAAAAATTATGATAAAATCGAATTTTTATCAGAAGAAGCATTGAATGTCAACCTAGAATCAGTTATTAATAACTTATTCCAAATTAATAGTTTTTTTTTTTTTTTAATTATTGAGCTTTTATAATTTTTTTTCTTTTTAAATTATAATTTGAAAATATCAAATGTTTTCTATCTTGTAAGAGTTGAGGAAAAAAGAAGTTTTTTAAAACTAAAT
>JAPDSC010127235.1:0-15045 GCA_026290005.1 Latrodectus geometricus
CTTTAAAAAGAATCTTCTATTCTTGAGTTAAGTAAATTTAATCATTTAAAAATATTTCTGTTTTTTTAATAATTATTAATATAATTTGCATTATTTGATCTTTCAATATTTTAAAATTTTTTAAGGTTTTGGAGAAAATGAATGCCTTTGATGAGTATAGAAATGGAACGCTTTCTTTCTCTTGGTTATCACGAACAGGGAAATCAAATAAATTTGTCAGTTTTCCTACAGCTTCTTATGGTATTGATGCTTATAAAATATTTCAGGTAACTTCATTAATCTATTTTCAACTTCATATTTTTACATTTTTACTCCTTTTTTATATAGATTTTATGTAAATTATCCATAAGAAGACATGTTATTATACAAAATATTTAATTATAACTTTCTTTTAATTTAGTATGCTGGTTTGGTCATTTTTACTGATGCTCATATACCACAGAGACTAGGTATTGCTTTAAAATAGTTATATATTCGTTTTCCAAAATGGTTTATTCTTTAATTCATTGAAATTAATAACTTAATTTTGTTCACTTATTTTTAGACGAGTGTAAGACTTCTCTTGGTTATTCATCTTGCATGGATGGTACTTGCTACAAATCTCAGAAAAGATGCGATGGATATGTTGATTGTGCTGATGGCTCTGATGAAAGTGGATGTAAGTTCTCAACGATACTCTTCAGTAAAGATTTATTTTACTTTAATCATGTTAAAAATAATTTGAATTCCTGTTAATCTTCATTTTAAAATTTTTAAGAAACAAAAATCGGCACACAAAAATACAAATTCTGAAAATTAAACTTAATTTATTATTTTTATAATATCATAACAACAGTAATATAATTATATTGTTCTGGCTCTTATCATAAAAGTAAATTATAAAATTTAGTTTTTTCTATTTTTCCTTTTGTGTACTCCTTTACATACATAAAAATAGATAAATTTGTGTTTATCATATAAATATCTTTTAATTTCAATTACAAAATTTATTATTATTATTTGAGTAGCAAGAATCTAACTTAAATGATTATTATACGAAAATTCTTGTTAAGAGTAAATTGTGGCCAATTCTTCATTAATAAAAAGAAATTTAATATTTTAATAAAATCCATCATTGATTTTATATTGTCCGTAATTAGTTTGATAACTAATGCAATTAATTTGCGATTCATTTTATTTACATAAAACAGAAATATTTCAGTTTTGTATCATTTACTTACTTAATCGATACAAATTTTATTACAAAAATATTTTACACAGCAAGTTAATTGTTTCTAAAATAGTTTCATTGTTCTGAAGATCTTTAGTTTGATTGTTTTGTCAAACGACATTTATGTATAAGCTAACTTTTAAGTACAGTGATTTTGAATTTCAATGTTTAAAATAAATTTGACTTGTTATAATTAATTTAATTAAACTTTTATTAATAGAATAAAATATTTATTTGGAAGAAACAACTTTGTAAAGAATTTTTAAAAATTGTTGTTATTAATTAAAAGTTATTTTCTATTGATGTAAGATTATTCTAAAGGATTAGTTTTTATGAATAAAATTTCTTTTAGTATTTGCTTGTACATTATTTAATGTAAATTCATGTTGCATTTATATGTTATAATTCTGAGAATGATTAATTTTTTTTTTTTTACATTTTTCATACTTCTGGTAAAGCTTGTTGATTTAAAAGTATATTTTATATGCATGCGATTGTATACGATAATCATCTAGATATATGCGTAAATATTTAAATATAAATATATTCAAACATAATAAGAAATGAAATAATAAAAGCAACGATTTTTATCTATCTTATACTGATACACAATTTTTTATTTCTTTATTCAATTTTAAATGTTATTATTTAGTTTACCGACACACTTATCATTTTACAGTTATATTTAATTGTGTAACTAAATTAAAATACTAAAACAAATTCGTAAAATATGCCATTTAACTAAAAACGAATAAAATGTTACAAAATTAATGTATTCATTGGCAATTTATGGTTCTTAACAAATTCAATTCATCTATGAATTTTATTTTCCATATTTTAATTTTACTTTAAATATGCTTTTTTTATATTTTGGTACATTTTCTAAATATTTTTTAAATTTTTATAAATTTTTCTTACCTTTCCTATAGAAATATATTAAATTTATGTTTCTTCCTTATTATCAAGTTTCAGTGATACGATTTTTCAAAAATTTTATGAGATTAAAATGTATTAACGTAAATATGTTTTATTTTATTTATTTTGAATATCATGTTTCGACATTAATAATTTATTCTTTAATATGATTCTCCAATGTAAATAATCTGATACTAATAATTAGTATTAAGAAGAAATGTATCTGGAATTGCATTTGAGTACCATTTCTAAAAAACTTATAAAATTACAGATTTACTAAATTAAAATTGTTTTAGTTGAAATTCAAATTACAAATGTTATATAATTACCCCAAATTGATACAACAGTAATTTTAAAATGATTCATTCTATTCGGTATTTTGCTGAAGGATTTATATAAACTGTATGTAACTTTAGAAAAATTTTCTTATGTAGTATATAAAAATTTACATTTTTAAATATGTGTATGATTCATGCCTTTTATGCTATTTCTGTCATGCTACCCATTTGGGACGTTCATACTTAGTCTTTTGCAGAAATATTGTTCGTAAGTAAAATAATTTTCTTCTTGTGAATATTTTTAGATACATTTGCGAACATGATAGTAATGTAATGTTATTAACAGGTGCTCCAACAAATCAAATAAATATTCCTGAATTCCACCGGATTAGAATCAATCGCATTCAAAAGCTATATGACAGTTCTTGGCTATGGAGGGATATAAACATTGGGTAAAAGCTTTTATTGATATATTGTATATAAATATAGTTAAACTGGAAAACAATATTATGCAATAGGTTTTTGTTATATCAAACTACTGACCTAAAACTTAAATTAAGCTTTATGTATTTAAAATATTTTCTATTTATACAAAATAGCGAAATTATGTACTATAAATTGATTAATTTAGCATTTAATAATTGTTTTCACTTCAGGCCTTTGGGACATTATATTTTCAATATTCCTGTTCCACCAGTGCCAACAAGCTGGATAATCAATGCTTTTGGTATGAATTCTGCCCAAGGATTTGGTTTGCTTGCTCAACCTGTTCAAGTAAGAGTCTTTTTATTTGTTGATTTTGATTTTATTTCGTAAATTCTGGCCAGAATTTTGAAAATTCTTTAATTCCTTTTTTACAACAAATATTTCAGGATTTTGTTTGTTTACTTTTTATTTAAAAAAACATAAAAATCTCTAAAGAAAACACATATAATTAGAATCAAAGTAATGTTTTCATTTAAATATATTTTTTTGCTCCTTCATAGATACTTTTTATATAAAAAATTGTGTTATATTTTTAGCATTATTAATTCATTTTTGATAATTATTTTCATCATGTGATAGGCAATTAATTTTCTGCAGGTTGCTTGTATCTATGTATCTAGCTCATTATCTATGACATTTTTTTAATTATATTTGCTTTGTTTCTTAAACAAAAATTTGGATATCTAAATTTTTCTATAAGTAAAAATGTAAGAAATATTTTATTTTATTAAAGAACTTTTGTTTTATTTTTCTCAAAATATTTTTGTACTCATACAAAATTTGAAGTTGGTAATATAAGTATTATGTTTTAAATTTTCAAAAATAGTTTCATGTTAATTGTAAGCATCTCAGGCGCAATTTTGATTTTTACCTTCCTTGTACATGAAATTTAAATGTTATAATTTTTCTTAGAAATGGGAATTATCTATATTATTAGGTTACTTTATTTACTTAACTATGAAATTAAATGTAAAGAATTTGACTAAAAACATTCTTTAACCTAAATGTAATAGTTCTTTATATGGATATCAAGATAATTACCAGTAGTTATTAACTGTAGGTTTTCCAGCTCTCTGTATCTATACTCCAAGAGTTGAAATGATATGTTAGGTGTAACAATGATATAGCCAATAGCAAACCATTAACCTAATAAATACTCCTATATAGGAAAAACCTATTAAATCTGATATTTTAAGTATCAAAACAATATTATAATAAAATGCATTATGTTCAATGGCTGAAATTTCATTAAACTTTAAAATAAAAGATTTTTTTCCTGACAGAAATCGTTAGCTTTTTCGTGAACGTCCAGAAAAAAAGGTTTCAAAATGCTTCTATTTAATTTTCCTAGAAAAATATCAGTGTTCTCAAGTAATAATTAACTTTGGTGTTGTCGATCCACTTGCATATACTATTATTTGCAGTAAAGTAATTTTTCTATAAATATTTCATTTTTGAAAATAAAACTAATTATTTTACTATGTATAACTTTTACAATTTTTAATTTCTTTATTTTTGCGAATAGATTAAGTTACGATGCAGATGTACGCTTGCACGCCATACACTTGCAGATGTGTTATTTCAGCCGATCAAAACCACTAAGGCGGTTATCAACCGATTTTAAACCACGGCCAAGTGACAAATGTGACAATCTAAAGATGTCTAAATAGAGGATATTAGATTCCTTAAAACTCTTTACAAGCTTAATTCCAAATTTAATGTTCTTAAACAGGGATTTATATCAAATCAGTTAATTTCCGAACACAGTAGCGTCTTTCTACCTCACCAAAACATTACTGGCCTTTTTTGTGCAAAATAAATTAAAATCTGTTGCAGAATATTTTATAGCAGCTACCTGATAAGTTTTCCGCAAATATTAGTAATAATGTTAATTTAAATATGCGTGATAATCTTAACAAATGATTATTGAAAGTTATTGAATATATTATATAAAAATTATGTAATATAGTTAAATATTTAAACTAATTGTAATTCTGAGATAAACAAATCTATATTATTCCAGTTTTCTTTTGCTAAGCCATTTATTATGAATTTGGAGATGCCATCAAAGTGCAAATTAGGAGAACAAATTGGACTTCGTGTCACCGTTTTCAATTATTTTCACAATGAAATTGAAGTAAGTACTCTTACACCTTTTTAATTATAAAATATTATTTAATTATGAGTTATTTTCATAGGTTACACTCTCAAAGTTCAAAATTTTAAATTGCTTAGATTTAAAATAATAATTGTGTTTACTTTATCATTTTCATTGGAAAAATAATATCAGTTTAAAATATGAATCTGTAATGCGTGCAAGAAATATTTACAATTTATTGCTCATAAAGATTGAAAATAAATGCAAAAATAACTTCAATTTTATTTGTTCTTCATGTTCTGAACTAATGTTTTTCTTAAGAAAGTGTGATAGGGAATTAAACTTTCTTAACAAAAACATTTTCCTCTCTTCATAAGCACCTAGCTGGCAGATGAATGGTCTGCTTTCCAACTTTTGATTCAACAATTTATAAGTTCGAACTCAATATTGGGCTTGGATATGTGTAAGGACTTATATTTCACTTTAAAATGAAAGCTCTTATCTAATGAGACCTTGTGGCCTAAATAACTTGATAATAGAACTCAATCCTCTTCTTAAGTTGCTTAAAATTCTTGTGTGTGTGTGTGTTTATTTTTTAAGGTTCTTTATTTTAAATTCATCTTTAATTTTATGATCAGTTAGTTCTTAAAATATTACTTAATCTACAAATTTTGAAAATTTTGATTCATTATTTGTGTTTGATAAAATGTCTTAAAATTTTTATATTTTAAGTAATTTAAAGTTTTAGAAAATTTATTCCATAAACAGCTTATCTATTTAAAAAAATATAAAAAGATCAAACTTTGAGTGAAAGTTTTAATGTATTGTTTGTTAATTTAATAATTTTCTGAATTCATAATTTCAATCCCAGTATGATGCAATAAAAACATAATGTTTTGTAAATAGTTTTTGAATATTAATCTAGCTGTTACTGGGGTTAACCTATGTTTTTGATAGTGATTTGGATATTTTTAATGACAAATTTTTTTATTTTTAAAAATAGTTTTACTGTTATTTTCTTTTGCAAAAATTGTAAAAGTTTTGGAAAAATTAAAAAATATTAAGTTTTTTAAAACTAATTTCCTTATTTTTTTCTTAAGCTCTAGTATAAATTTAAGCTAATGGATGACATAACATCTGAAGAAACAATTTCTAAAAAAATTATTTAATTTTAAAATAAATCTTAATTACATTTATGACAAACAATGAAAAAAATTGATAGAGGAAAAAAAAAGAATGTGTATCATTATGGCACCAAATATTTCTGCATTAGAATACTCTATATTTAATTGGTTTGTTCGATTACCTCCACTTACTAAATTCAGATAAAGTACAAATAATTGCACGTAAATTTTACAAAAATATAATTCTTTTTTAACATTTTTTTATTTTTGAATATAAAAATCATTTAGGTAAGGATATTTTAATTTAATTGCTTTCCTTGGTTATTTATATATATATATTTAATTTTAAATTTAAATTTATAAATCTTTTGTTATAGTTGAATACTATTCCATTGTTTCTTTTCATTATTAAATTCTGTTCTGAAGCTTCAGTCATGTTCCAGATACTAAATACAGTATTTAATTGGAAATCAGTTTATTTTTATTTTAATTTTTTTATTTGTTGCCATTTTTCATTGACTTTTGGAAATGATAATATTAATACAGTACCTATTAAACTATTCCTTATTTCACAAAGAAAATTAAAATGTATGGAGAAAATTGAACTTATATACTTAGAATGAGAGATACTTGATTTATATAATTTTTTATTCCAAGTTATTTTTTAAATATTTATTAAAATACTTGAATTTAGTTGATTATCATTTTTCACAGTAATTATCTTCCAAAAGAGTGGAAGAAGTATTAAATATGTTTTAATTATAAATATGTACAATAATTTTTAAATGTTTTTAATAAATCAAATATATTAACTCAAATAACTGTATAAATTAATAACCAAATATTACATTCCTATTGCTAAATGTTACTTTCTAAGTTTTTGATGTATTAGATGTGTATTATTTCATTAAATAATAAATTACATATTTTCCCAGGCACTTATTATACTTGCCAGTTCACCTAATTATAAATTTGTACATGTGGAATCTTTTGGTGTAGTTCGTTCATATGACCCAAGAACATCATCAGAAGAACAGCATCATTTAATATTTGTAAGTACTTTGCATGTTTGTTGCACATGTGCTGCTACAAATATGTTAACACAATCTGATATTTCTGTCAAATTTAATAATTTTATTTTTATTTTGACATTGAAAGTAACAATTGAAGTGTAAGTGAATAATATTTTCATTATTAATAATGAAAGTATTATTTACTTATTTATATGATTTTAAGACATTTATTTTAACAAGGTAGCATATCCTATTTGTTAAATTCGTTTCATAAATTTTTGGCAATTTATCAGGTAATATAATTAGTTTCATAACTGCTTATAGAAATTATACGAAGTCATATAACTGTATAAGGCATTGTTGAAACATTAAAATAATGATTAATTTTTTAGAACTTTTATTTGAAAACATTCCAAATATAAACTTTACAAATATAAAATACAATTGAATGCTAAAAATATAATAGGGTTATGAATTGCAATTTTTCTTCCTGGATTATAAGGTTCTGAAGACTGCAAATTTCCCTCTTTTCCAGTTTTTGAAATAATACTTACTAATTAACTGTAAAAAGATTCTGAAGTTGCACATTATTGCTGTTAATTATTTAAGCCCCTTTTTTAAGCTTACATAATCAAATATAAAGTATAATTTTTTAGAAATTTCTGTTAAAGTTTTAAAGAAGTCTTTTTTTTCTATATTTAATAAATTAAGTATTAGCTATAAATGTCTATTGTTTAATTTGCAATACAGAAAAATTTGCTATTTTCTACAATTATTGCAATTATAAAATCATTTGTTGTTTGTATAATCAATTGAAATTTGAATATTAATAACTAATAACTTCATAAAATTATTAATTAATAATTCAAAAATATTAATAAAAATTGATTAATTTAAATGCTCAGCAAATAGATTTTCCAAGCATTTCACTTATTTATACGCTGTCCAGTCAATTTAAGGAGACAACTTGTCAAAAGCCACAATAACCAACTTTTACAGAGCTGACTGTTGTAAGACATGCTGGAAGATAATTACACTACTGGCCATTAAAATTGCTACACCAGGAAGAAATGCAGATTACAAAATGATATTTATTGGACAAATATATTATACTAGAAAAAACAAGTGATTAAATTTTCAAAATATTTGGCTGGATAGATCCTGAGAAATCAGTACCCAGAACAACCACCTCTGGCAGTAATAACAGCAGTTATACTGAGCATTGAGTCAAACAGAGATTGGATTGCAAGTACAGTACAGATGCCCATGCAGCTTCAACACGATGCCACAGTTCATCAACCGTAGTGACTGGCGTTTGGTGACGAGCCAGTCGCTCGGCAACCATTGACCAGACGTTTTCTATTGGTGAAAGATCTGGAGAACGTGCTGGCCATGGCAACAGCCGAACATGTTCCGTATCAAGGAAAGTCCGTACAATACCGGCAACATGCGGTCGGGCATTATCCCGCTGAAACGTAGGGTTTGGCAGGGCTCGAATGAAGGGTAGATCCATGGGTCGTAACACACCAGAAATGTAACGTGCACTGTTCAAAGCACCGTCAATGTGAACAAGAGGTGACCGAGACGTGTATCCAATGGCACCCAGTACCATCACGCCAGGTGATGAGCCAGTATGACGATGACGAATGCACGCTGCCAGTGTGCGTTCACCACGATGCCGCCAAACACGGATGTGACCATCATGATGCTGTACAAAGAACCTGGATTCATCTGAAAAGATGACGTCTTGCCATTCGTGCGCCCAGGTTCGTCGTTGATCACACCATTGAAGGCCCTCTTGTCCTTGACGCAGCGTCAAGGAAAGCCGCAGCCATGGTCTCCGAGCTGAGAGTCCATGCTGCTGCAAACGTCATCGAACTGTTCGTGCAGACACTTGTTGTCTTTTAAACGACCCCGTTTCTTGAACCCATCAATTCCATATTCTTCTAACAGTCATTGGATCTCGACCGACGTGACCAGCAATACTGCGATAAGTTAAACCGCAATCCCGGTACGCTACAATTCGACCTTTATCAAAGTCAGAAACGTGCTGGTACGCATTTCTCCTTCTTACACGAGGCATCACAACAACTTTTCACCAGGCAACAACGTTCAAATGCAATTTGTGTATGAGGAACCGGCTGAACAATTTCCTCGTTTAAACACAATGTAGGTGTCACTACTGGCGCCTGCTTTGTCTGAATGCGCTGAAAAGCTAATCATTTGCATATCACAGCACCTTCTTGCTTTCATATAAATTTCACGTCTGTAGCATGTCGCCTTCTTGGTGTAGCAATTTTAATGGCCAGTAGTGTATATTCCAAAATGTATTCACTGAGATGTAGAGTCAAGCCGACAGTGCTATAGCAATCTGCTCTAGATTACATAAATGAGAATTCATGCCGCTAACAACCCAATACAGATTCTTGTTTGAGTTTATGTCAGGTGAATTTGATGGTCATTGGATAATGGTTAACTCATCTTGGGCTCTTTAAACCACGTACATACACTGCCAGCGGTATGACATTGTCCTGATAATGAGATCATTTTTGGGTGAAACAATGAAGCATATAGACACAAGGGCAGATGCATATTTTTATTGATCCATCAGGCTTTTCACACTGATGAGTGAACCCAAAGAATGCCAGGAAAATATTTCCAGTCCATAATGCTCCCGCCTCAAAACTCAACTGTTCTGGCTATGATTGCAGGGTTCATACTTTCAAAGATTTCACTTCATATACGTCAACGCCCATGTGTCTGATGGTTAATAAAATATTATTCATTAGAAAACGCTATTAGTCGCCACTCATTGAACATCCAGTTGTGATACTCGGGTGCAAATTCCGGCCTTTGTCACGGTTAAACAGCAGTTATCATATGTATATAAGCCAGACGTTTTTTCGGATGCCTAGACACAAGAACGTTAGCTGAACAGTAGTTTGGGAGACACTATTGGTAACTTCTTTGTTCATCTATGCGGTCAGTTTCTCAACGGTAGCACATCCATTCGCCCAAACGAATCTCTGTAGTCATCGTTCACCTTTGTCATCTATGGCTCGAAGTGCACATTTTCCACGTCGCTAATTTTGGATAATCCCATTTTTGCCATGTCTGCCATATTGCCATGGCGGCAAGCGAAAAATTCACAAACTTAACCATTTCAGTAATATTTCCACACTTGGCCAGAAAGATAATAATTATGCCTTTTTGGAAGTAAGATAAATCACTCCTCTTTTGCATTATACCAACTATTGCAATGTTTTCCAAAACCCTCACACACTTTTTATAGATCTGCGTTTACAATGACCTGCCACCTACCTTCTGTGATTGATTATTTAAAGTCAACCTCTAAATTAAATGATGGTCATATTAATGTGGCTTGACTGTGTATACTAAGCGTTATAACAATTATATAAAGCTTATATTTATTTTATAATATTGCTTGGTTCTTTCTTTTTGTCAGATAATTAAATGATAAACAGTTAAAAAATTTTACAAATTTGAAAAAAGAATTTAAAGATACATAGTAAAAAAATCATATATTATTAAATTTTAGTTTTACTGATATCTCATTTTTATGTGTAGTGATGTTTACATTAATTATAAATATTTCATTAGAAATTAAATTTGAAAAATTTAGTTATGAACAAATCAATTTCCTAATTTGTAATTTGCTTTAAACCTAAGGATTGCTATAATTGGAATTTTATTCTTTGTGTGTCAAAGATATATTGAAAATTCTTTTTTTTAGATGAAATTAAATTTTCAATCTGTAGCAATAATTTGTTGCTATTTACTATCTATATTTTTATTTTTATTATTATATATAGTTCCTCTTCTATTAGTGCTTTCATTAAAATAAACAAAAATATTCCGTTAGTTTAAATTATGAATCTCATACTGTGTATTTTGCTAATTATTTATTTAATGATTAGCAAAATACGAGTAGCATACAAAAACATACCATTTCAATTATTTCTTTTAAATAAATTTGAATAATATTGTGTCATTTAGATTTATTTATTTTCAATGAATTTATGCAATGTTCTTTATGAACTGTTAGTAATATTTTTGTATTTAAATGTTTTTTTTATTTAAAAGGAATCTTTTAATGACATTTTTGGTGAGTTTTAATTAAATTTTATTGTTTCTATGACAGATTAAACCTGGAAAATCTTCAGTTGTATACATGCCCATTGTTGCTACAGTCACAGGTGTGATTAATGTTACAGTTATGGCAAAATCGCAAATTGACAAAGAAATTATTACACGACCACTCATGGTGGAGGTAATTAGTATTTACTAATTTTTTAGACAATTTACAACTTTGGTTTCTTATTCATATAATTTTAATTGAAAAGTTTAGACACCTTTTAATAGCTAAGTAAATAATGTTCATAATTTTCTTAAAATATTCTTAAAGTGCACAAATTAATCTGCTGATTCATTATTCAAAGCAAAATACTTAACTATTGGTATTCAAATATTTTATTTTGAAACTAGCATTGATAATTCGTAAGCAATCAAAAATGTTTTAAATATCTTTTTGTTTGTATATTTTTCATATTATTCTAGGCAGACGGTATACCACAATACCGGCATACAAGTGTCTTGTTAGATCTATCTCAGGGAGCATACTTAATGAAATATTTAGACACTAACATTACAGAAAGCCCTATAGTGACATACAGGCAAGAACGTCTTTATGTTTTTGGGTCCAACAAAGCTAAAGTATCTGTCACAGGTAACAATTTCATATCATTAAAAATGTGATGGTACAATTTAAAAAGAAAATGCTATTTAGCATAATTAATTTTTATTTCATGTTTAACAATTGCCAACTTCTCATCTATTTTATATATCAAATTTTATAAAAGATAGCATTTGGTAATTTTAAAATCTTATGTAACAAAAAGAAATGAGAAGTTTCACTTGTCATAGAATTTTAGAAATTAAAATGAATTCTGTTCATTTAAATAATTGTATTTCTTGAAAATCCCAATTTTTTAATAATTTTATGTTGGTTTTCAGGTGACTTCATAGGAGCTGCTTTCCCAACCATGCCAGTAAATGCTTCCATTCTGCTGAAAAAGCCTGAATGGTGTGGAGAACAGAATATGTTTAATTTTGCTGCAAATTTATATACTCTACTTTATTTAAGATTAAGTGGGCAAAAGAATCTTGAAATAGAGAAAGAAGCTTTCAAACATTTAAATATTGGTGAGCCTGTCTATGTATTGAAATGAATGTATATTTAAAATATTATATTCTATAAAATAAATTATAGTAGTGACTTATCTAAAAGAAATTTTAATTTAAGGAAAAGGAAATTCTTTTCATTATTTCAGTTTTTTTTTTTTTTTTTTTTTTTTTTTTTTTTTTTTTTTTTTTTTTTTGACTGATAATTAATGTTTGTCCCTATGTAGGGACATAATTTATTAGCTACAAACATTATCAATATCATACTGCTAAAATATGAATACTTAAAATATGAATAGATTTGGCATATTTTAAAGATGAAATTTATTTTGTTCTCACTTCAAATCCATTTAATTGATTTTGATTCTATTCTTGGAAAAATGAGTAAATTATCCCTATAGGGAAATCTAAAAATTGTTTAGAATTTTACTTTTAACCTTTTCATAAGTTTGAATATAGAAAAGATATTGTTTACTTCAGTGTCATAAATTTGATGGAGTAGTTAAATTTTAAACATAACTATGAATTATATATTTATAATGCTTTCAAGTTCTTAAAATCATTGTTCATTAATCTACCAAATATTGATTTTTTAAACTTGTCTAAAACAAAATTCAATAACCAATCAGTGATCCCATTTTAAGCAACAGTGCTTCTATAATTATTGTATTACACAATCATGATAAATTGTTGTTAATAAGTTATAATGCAATCAATATAAATTATACAAATTCTATTGGTATATTTGAGAAGATTTTGTCAATATTTTTGGCGTCATGTTCTTTTGTAAAATTGAAATGAATAAATGGAAATATTTTAACACACACTTTTTATTATATATGTTGATGCAAAATATCACAAATCTATCATAGTTTTTATAATGATTTTAAGCCAATTTTGAACATCATATTTTTTTATTATTTAAATTTTCTTTTTATAGGCTATCAACGTCAAATGAGTTATCAAAGAAAAGATGGTTCTTTTTCTCCTTTTCGATGGGATACTGCGTCCAGTGTATGGTAAATAGCTATACTCTAATGATTTTTCGTATAAAATTACTCATAAAACCTTACAAAAATGTTTTCAAATATACCATTAACGCTTTTTATATTTAAGAAATAACGAACTTCATTTTCATCAATAAATATCAAATAAAGAACAAGGAATTTTTATAGTAATTACGAAATGAATTATTAATTAATGTTCTCGCTCAAAAAATAATGTTATATACATTTAAAGAGAAATTCTAATAACAGCTTAAGAAGAAGAATTCCATCAAACTGTACATATGATGTTTCATTTTTGATGAAACTCTGTTTATCTTACCTACCAATTTTTAAATTCCTTTCCAATTTTGAATTCATCAAAATTCTATGTAATAAATGCGAATCAACTGTCTTTACTGACTACAAGTAATTATTTACTCACTATAAGTAATAAAAAGATTTTCTTATAAGTTTTAATAAATTATTTTCTTGCTTGAAATTGTTTCCAACTAAAAAGTCATCTTGTTTCTTTATACACAGGCTGACAGCATTTTGTGCTAGAATATTTCACAAGGCAACTTTCCAAGAATGGGAAAATTTTTTGTTCATTGATCCTTCTGTGATAAACAGAGCTGTGTTATGGTTACTGGATCATCAAAGTTATGAAGGAGCATTTTATGAAACTTCTGTCTATCCGTTTGATCGCAAAATGAATCTCACTGTAAGAATATTTCTCACAAAACAATTAGTGTAAAATGGTATCAGTTGAGTAAAAAATGATATTTCATTTCATAAATTACAACTTATATTCTACAGTAATTTCATGAAAGGGATTATAATTTTCTCCCTAATATTGTAATTTCAGTTTAAATTTCTTTTAAAAAATATTGATTCATTTATATTTTGTTATATATAATTTCATATTTTCATCTAATTATTCTTATTTGAATTATTAACTACATTGCCGCCATATTAGATAAATAAATTTCCTTCAAATTGGTGATTTCACTGAGCAAATATATGTAAAAATCTAGATTAAAAAATGTTTTATCTTTTAAGCAACATTATAAACATCTTTTGTAAATATGTTATTAAATTATAAATTTTATCAATAGTTAAATTTTACTCCCATTATATATAAATTTTAAATAACAATTAATGTTTTTAATTTTTCAGTCTGGGCGAATAAAAGATACTGTAAAATATCGTAATATTACTCTAACTGCTCATGTTCTCATCACACTTGCTGAAATGACTGACTTAAGTGGGGTAAATATGAAATTTGTATTTCTTAAAATAAAAAATGAAATTCAAGCTAGGAAGCTTTTTCCTCTATATTTAAATGAGTATATACTGAAATGCTTATAAATCTCTTTACAGGGCATTGGGACTAAGATTTCAAGAGCCATAACCCAATCTAGGAGATATCTAGAAAAAATGCTACATACTGTGAAAGAATCTAAGGAACCCTATGAGATAGCTATTGTTGCTTATGCATTAACATTGGTAAACAGCATTGATGGAGAAGCAGCATTTAATATCTTGGACAGCAAAATGAGAGAAACGGTAGGAATGCGTTACTGGTCGAAAGAACTTGTCCCGCCTCTACTCTCCAAAATAGAAAACAACAGACCATATGTGATTCCAAGACTGCCACATAAATACGACGCATCAAATGTGGAAACAACCGCATATGCTTTGTTAGTCCACGTGAAGCGTCAGGCTGTAATACA
>JAPDSC010127238.1:11482-35300 GCA_026290005.1 Latrodectus geometricus
AAGGCTGATGCGGCTGCGAGGTCTGCATCAACTTCTATTCTGCCTTCAGTCCCATCAACAGATGTGAGAAAAGGACTAAAACATTTTATAAATTCTCTTTGGCTGGAATCTTGGAACATACAAGTCTGCAACAAACTCCATTCCATATTTTCATTTATCATCCCATTACATGTTTTACCTGTACGAAGCGCAGATGTCAGACTGACTCGACTTCGTATTGGTCACACGCGTTTCACCCGCAAACATCTCTTCTTGAGTGATTTAAATCCTTGGTGTCAAACGTGTGATGAACCATACACAGTACATCATATTTAATTGTCTGTCCAGATTTTAACCGTTACAGCTTCATGTTTTTTAACAGTAATATTTTAACATTACAAGACTTGCTAGGGGAACCACCCCATCGCAATCTGTTTGCGTTTTTAAAAGCAATTAATTTTATTCATTTTATCTAAATTTAGAAATTTTAATCACAAGTTTTAAATTTTATTCATTTTATCTACTTTTAAAAATATTTTAATCATAAGTTTTTTTAATTTCTAGAAACACTCTTATCATTTAAACGAAACATTTTATTTTAAAAGTTTTTACTTTTAAGTTTTTATTGGCCTAACGGAAAAGATTAATTTCTAACTGATGTCTGGCGCAGCTTGTCCTTACTTGGACCTTGCGCCATTAAAACCAACCAACCAGGAACATCCCTCAAGTGTTTAAGGGATTGATATTTAAAGATCTCACTGGAAAAGTACCATACAATGTGCTTTCTTCGAAATAATAGTAACGTCCAGCTTGGTGTGGTATAATGCATTATCCAGGAAAATAAATTGATCATCCATAACTTCTTGAAGACGTCACACAAGGTATCTCTTCAGCTTTCTTCTGCATTTGTAAGAGCAAAGAAAATATGGAGCGATGAATATTCCAATAACCTACTTGTTCTTATAAAAATATCAATGACATCAAAAAGCAATTGATTTCTAACACACCAATAATATTTAAGCGTTAAGGCCTCTCATTTTACCTTCTATACATGGTTTTCCTCGATATCATTATTCCAAACGCAGAAGCAAGGTCTAGTGTGGGACAGCTACATCAATTTTATCTCGAGGGCGTCGAGCATTTAAAGTCAGACAGCTATCCTATGAAGCTGTTGACTCATATATTCTTATCTATTGAGAATATCTGAAATCAATGTAAATTCAATACCACACTATATATACACACTATATACCACACTATATATGATTCTAACTTACACCAAAACCTCTCCATCGCAATTTCTCATTTAAAGAATGTTTTATATTCAGTTTAATTGTGATTTGTGCTTCTAGGGTGATTTTCTTTTTTTTTAAAAAAAAAAGAGGAAATTATATCCGAATTTGGCAATTTCAAAAAATGTCAGCTTCAAATTACACCTTTTAAAAAAAGATTTTTTTCACAATTAAAATACACTAGATACGTAAATTAAAAATCTTTCTAAAATTAATCAAAATAGTTGTGAATATTTCAATTTATTGTAAAAAATATGTAAAAATATTTATTGTAAAAACTAACATAAAATGTACGTAATTCCAATTGATATCCATATATCTCAAAATTATGTATAAGATTATCAAGGAAAAGTTAACCTTATTCATGAAATCCTGGCGGAACGTCTGCTCAATAGTTTCTAAAAGGATTCTTTGAAGGTATGTATATTGGAGATTGTAAAGGTTTTGAGCAACGCAAAAATTACGGTTATAGTGAAAATTGTAAAATTATTGAATAACACTTTTTTCCTTGCTCAAATTAATAAGCATTAGATAAAAAACCAAATGCTGTTGTAACAATTAGTGCACGATGAGAGTAGTCATCACAAAGCATCTGTTAAGAAAAGCATAATGTAAAATTATGACAATACAGAGGAGTTTTGATGTACAAGAGTAAACACTATTAGCATCAATTACAAAATACCATGGGCAAAACCTTTAAAAACAAAGTTAACTCGAAATTTGCGGAAATTTACCAGCGAAGGTTCATTTGTTTTTTATGGATAATAAAAACGAGTAAAACTTTTGCACTCCCCCAATACATAAGGATTATAAGTAATTAAATGCTCTTTTTTAATTGTATAAATACTTTAATAATTTTTTAGAAAACTTGAAGAAAAACTATCTATAGCTAAAGATATCTAATAATAAAATCCCAAAATTTTAAAATAAATATTAAAGACATTAATGCTCTCAATTGAAATTTGATAACAGAATGCTAAATATTTCAAATAAAAAAATTTAACTCATTCATTAAAATTTATATATTGGGTAAAATTCTTATAAAGATAACTGAACTTTCTGTTAAAATGCGCCTAAATTCTAACAGCTACACTACTGGCCATTAAAATTGCAACACCAAGAAGGCGACATGCTACAGACGTGAAATTTATACGAAAGGAAGAAGGTGCTGTGATGTTAGCTTTTCAGCGCATTCAGACAAAGCAGGCGCCAGTAGCGACACCTACATTGTGTTTAAATGAGGAAATTGTTCAGCCGGTTCCTCATACACAAATTGCATTTGAACGTTGTTGCCTGGTGAAAAGTTGTTGTAGTGCCTCGTGTAAGAAGGAGAAATAAGTACCAGCACGTTTCTGACTTTGATAAAGGTCGAATTGTAGCGTACCGGGATTGCGGTTTATCTTATCGCAGTATTGCTGCTAGCGTCGGTGGAGATCCAATGACTGTTAGCAGAATATGGAATCGATGGGTTCAGGACGCTAATATGGAACGCCATGCGGGATCTCAACGGCCACCTATCACTAGCAGCCGAGAAGACACGCATATTATCCGCATGGCCGTAAAGGATCGTGCAACCTTCACGAGCCATGAGTCAAGTAACGGGGTCGTTTGGAAGACAACAAGTGTCTGCACAAACAGTTCGACGACGTTTGCAGCAGCATGGACTCTCAGCTCGGAGACCATGGCTGCGGCTTCCCTTGACGCTGCGTCATAGACAAGAGCACCTTCAATGGTGTGATCAATGACGAACCTGGACTCACGAATGGCGAGACGTCATCTTTTCAGATGAATCCAGGTTCTGTGTAAAGCATCATGATGGTCGCATCCGTGTTTGGCGGCATCGTGGTGAACGCACACTGGCAGTGTACATTCGTCATCGTCATACTGGCCCATCACCTGGCGTGATGGTATGGGGTGCCATTGGATACACGTCTCGGTCACCTCTTGTTCGCATTGACGGTGCTTTGAACAGTGCACGTTACATTTCTGGTGTGTTACGACCCGTGGCTCTACCCTTTATTCGAGCCCTGCGAAACTCTACGTTTCAGCAGGATAATGCCCGACCGCATGTTGCCGGTATTGTACGGACCTTCCTTGATACGGAACATGTTCAGCTGTTGCCCTGGCCAGCACCTTCTCCAGATCTTTCACCAATAGAAAACATCTGGTCAATGGTTGCCGAGCGACTGGCTCGTCACCAAACGCCAGTCACTACGGTTGATGAACTGTGGCATCGTGTTGAAGCTGCATGGGCATCTGTACCTGAACATGCAATCCAATCTCTGTTTGACTCAATGCCCATGCGTATAATTGCTGTTATTACTGGCAGAGGTGGTTGTTCTGGGTACTGATTTCTCAAGATCTATCCAGCCAAATTTTTTGAAAATTTAATCACTTGTTATTTCTAGTATAATATATTTGTCCAATAAATATCATTTTGTTATCTGCATTTCTTCCTGGTGTAGCGATTTTAATGGCCTGTAGTGTACTTTTTGAAAAACGTGATAATACTTTTATCGAATTACTAAGTAACGCATCTATTAATGATTGATAACAATTTCGACAAGCCAATTTAGGAAAAAATAAAATCCCATGATTTAAATGATTTGATTTTAAAAAAAATAGGAAACTTAACAGTCCTTAATTGAAAGCTATTTCCATAATGTGAATAACAAGATTTTTTGACCTTTTCTACAATATGAATGAAACGACAAAACAACTATCTAATCTTATATGACACTATCACTGGTTTGAAAGGACCCAGAGTACCTATAAAATGTAGTATGATTTGTTTTTACTGAAAAATGCTAGTTCTATACATAAAAATATTAAACAGAGAAGTTACACAAATAATTTTCTTATAATCAATAGTTAGACACTGAAAAAAATTCTTATATAGTTGGGGAAACACAGTACAGAAGTAATCTTTGATTACTAAAATTAATAATGTGAGCAATTTACCCTTAATTGAACTAAAATTTTTAAATTGTTTGCAAGATTAGCATAACTATAGTCAAATTAACTTTATGCAATTTAAAATAATTATAAATTACATAGTTAATTTACCATTTTCTATTGTCATCTCCCTAGTGATATTAATAGAAAATGCTTAGATGAAAGCTAAAATTTTTGAAAACCGCTAAACTAAAATCTATTAATGTTGAAGTGCCTTAATTTGGAAAAAATTTTGAGTCTCATTACTTTTCTACTGATAAACTATTCTGTGTGTTAACAAGTGAGGGGTTTAACTAACATACTGTTGTTGTTGTCGTGTGCCAGCCAGGCTGGCAATATAGGGTGCGCTGCTCCACTTTTCCAACTGAACCATATTTGGTGTGGTGTCCGACTTCCTCAGTACACACTTGCCATAGGTACCCGTTTATAGGGTAGGCAACCATTCACACACACACACAAAGAAAGGACAAAGACAAGAAAGAGAGAGCGAGAGAGAGAAAGTACATCCATGCCCGAGCCAGGATTCGAACCCAGGTCCCACCCATCTGTAGTCAGGTACAACTAACATACTGAGGTTCATAAATGTTCAATTGTACATGTATCTCTATGGAAAAATATCACAAAACTGTTTATCATCTTCCATAAACATAAGTATCTGCTAAAAATTTTAAAATGAATAAAAATTTGTCAATTTTGTTTTTCAATTGACTAACACTTTGGTGATGTATAAATAATATTTCTTTTGTATATCATCCTCGCTCGCTCTCTTTATATATATATCCCTATTTAAAATTTCTCATAGTTTTATTTTTGCAGTCATGTTGAGTAAAAATGGAATTTAAATGCAATATTGAAAATCACACTCAGAACAAAAGGTTAGTTTAAACTTAAAGGGCTTTGAAATGCTATCAAGTTCCTATGGTCAATTTTGTAAATACATACATACCAGAATAAAATTTTGTACAGTATTAAGTATCCCCCCCCCCCCCCCCACTACACACACAAAAATCCTAATTCTAGGGACTACTTTTTTATTAAACTGATAAAGAGTATGAATTATTATTCATACTCTTTATCAGTTAGTCTGTTCTTTACAGGCAACATAAAAATCAAAAAAGTATTTTATATATATATGTTTCATAAGCAAACATATTTATAACATTTTTGAAACCATTAAAAAATATGGGTATTATCCGATTCCTATTTAATAAACAAGGAACAAGTTTTATAAAAACAACTGGCCCCCATTTCTTGAACTAATCATTCACTTCACTCTTAAATAAAATTAGAAATAGTGTAAAAAGATTGAGTGACATTTATTTCTCCTCCCTTTAGCACATTCCACAGATGTTTATTCTACCCGAGTCAAATGTGAAGAATAATCACAGCAAATTGGTTTGTATTTTAATCTGAGATTCATTTATTTTGCATGTGGGCTAACTGTATCAAAACCAATAATTTATAGAGTGGATTCTATAAAATATCAGCACCAAATTCATGAACTGTTAAGCAAAACAGCAGAAGGCAATCTATTCAGCTGTTATTTCTGCATAACTGTGGCAAAAGTTTAACAACTGAAAACACTGCTTCAACTAGTTAGGTGAGCAAAAGTGATTTTTAAAATTAATAAAGTATTAACAAAACATTTATTTCCTTAAATAGAAAAAAATATTGAAATTCAAAGCTTCAATCTTTACTAAACTGATGCTTTGATAGAGATACTTATTAAAATATTATAATTTTAATGGAAGACAATTCAAGAAAAGTTGATGAAAGATTTAAAAACAGAATCATTTCTGTATCCATTTTACATTCTGCAAATTGCAAATAATTATTTTGATCGTATATTTTTTGTGCAATAGGATTATACTCAATAAATTGAAAGCATCAAATACATCAAGGGTATTATAATAAAATAGACATAATATTTTACTAAATTAATGCAAGATTCTTTTTTGTTATTTAATGGCTAATTTTACATTTGGTATATTTCACAAAAATTATCGTAAGCTAATATTTTTTAAAAAAAGTTTTTTTAGATGTAAAATATTTACTTACAATATAATTCAATAAATATTGATCATGATATATTTGAAGAATATTAATAATAAATTTCTTTTATCTTTATTGCTATAAAAAAACATGAAAAGAATTAACACATTAGCCGTTGTATATTTTATAACTTACATTTTAAAACATTTATTGTTTTTAAATTATTGAAATTTTTTACGTGTACAGATTGGAATTAAATACCCTAGTATAAAAAATAATAAAAATACTGAACTCATTTAATTATTTAAAATTATATATACCATTAACACATAATTTTATTTCTCACGTTACACGTCTAGTGCAACATTAGAAGTTCATACGTGTGAGTATGAACAATATACACCAGTAGTTGAAATTTAAGAAAAAGCATCTGAACTCAATTGACAAGAATTACGTAGATCAAAACTGCTTTTAATGTAATATTTAAGACAAAACTTTTTGATTTCACTTATTCAAATTAAATATTGAGTGAATTATTTTATTTAAAAAGAAAAAACGAACAAAAAAAAAATAAAGACACTTAAATTGTAAATTATTTAACAAGCAAAAACAAAATCTGAGTAATGTCTTTTCCATGAAAGTTTTAGCATAAAATTTGTCATTACTTTTACATTTTTAACATAACTGCATATCAGTTAAATGGCATATGCTATTAAATAAGCAAATCAGTTGTGATAAAAAGGGAAAAGTTATGATCCCTAGTATTCAAACTTCAAATGTTACTCATACATAAAATTTCTGAATTTCAATGAAAAAATCATGACAAGTATCTCAGAATATTTATCTCTAGATATATATTCAATCACATCAAGAAAATAAAAAGATCAATGCTAACATATAGATATAACATATTTATTCTTTTAGAATTGGATATAAAATCAAAATATATGATGGAGTAAATTATGAATCTTTAATGTTTAAAAAAAAAATACATATATTCTAAATGACTGAAATGAAAAACTTTTTCATCATACTAACATAATTATTTTGTTGGTGATAATTAACATTAACAAAAAACATTTTAAAAATACATTAGATAAATTAACAATAAACTATAAATTACATACAAATATACTATAAATAATAACAGAAATCAATATATAAATTGGAAAACACAGTTCATTTTTGAAATACTATCATTCAATTGTTATACTTAATTTTTATGTACTCTAGATTTCAAAGTAAATGGAAAAATACACTTAGCTTGAAATATTACTAGGAAAAAGTGATAAGATTCAATAATTAAAATTTAATTCACTACTGAAAAGTATTTTCCATGCAAAATCTGACATGAAAAATTCTTTTTTATCTTAATACTCTTGTGAGGTATATTATTCTGATTATGATTAAATACTTATTATCCACACGAATCATCATAATCTTTTGTTACTCGAAAACAAAGGTTGGCAGTCTTTTGTATGTCATGAGCTTTTATTTTTTTTTATTTATCTCATGATCAATTTCAACAATGATCTGTTGTTATTTTAAGGTACATAAGTAATAAAAATTATCAAAATATTTTCGTGGTCTTCTTAATCGTGCTCACTTTCGATTTTTAAGTTTGTTTTACACAATCCGTTCATGTTTTTGCACAAAGTCAAGAAATGTTACAGTTCTTTTCATTTACATCAACATCAATTGATTTCATTTTATTGCAAAACTTCCGGGTGCACTAAATATTTGAAAACAGTTTTGGAATATACCACAACAATTAAAATATTTTCCAACACAGATTAATATCTCAATCTTCCACACAAAACAAACTTTTGCTGAAATTGTTTAACAATTTTATTTTATTATCATAGAACAGTTTCTTTTAAACGTCACATTAAATGAAAAAATATTTTATATTTACATCAAATTGTTTCTATCATAAAATTATATTTCAATAATGCTTTTGTAAAATAATTTTCAATACAACATCAACCATTTCAAATCTAAGACTAATATAGAAGGCCAAGTCATTTTATTAAATGATTTAAAGTGCTTACAAAAAACAGTTCTACAATAAATTTTAAAAATAAAAACAACATAAATACAGTTAAAAACTTTATTCATATGCACATATTTGATTTTACAAACTTTCTCATTAACTATACAAGTAAAATGCTTTCCAATAAAGTGGCTGTAGTCTTAATTTACCAGGCAGGTGCAGTATTTGCAAGACGCCTCATTCTCCTATTGAAAGTAAAACATTTTAAAAAAATTATGTACAAAATTACATAATACAAAAATATTTTTAATTTAGTTTATAACAACTTTATAAAATTTAAATTTTCATAATTTTAGAAGACAAAGTTAAAGATAAAAAATAATATCATTATTAAACTCAACTGGTTTATCATTATTAAACTAAAGTGGTCAACTTAAATTCTATATGCAAATTACAATTAATAACACATCTTTACAATTACTATTTCTAAAAACTATGTTCACAATTACTATTTTTTGAAAATAGATTGTAACAAATAACATTACATTATAATATAATATTACAAATAACACTATATGATATTTGTAACAGAATCTATTTCAGGAATTTTTGTAGTTATTAAAAATTATAATTAATTATATTGCAAAGTGATAAAATCCTTTAAAAAAAAAAAAAAAAAAAAAAAATACCTATTTATATAGCATTATGTACATCAAAAGAAATTTCTAATTTAAATAAAATTCTTCATTTGACATATTTTAAAAACATGAGTAATTTTTTTTAAAAAGATAAATTAGGAGTTGCAAATAGAATGACAATTTTTCTTATACAAAAATGAATTTGAAAATATTTTTTATTCCTCCCTTAGCAATTAATTACTTCACACTGACTTAACTACACAGTTGAACACTGGAAGTGCAACATCAAGACAAGAGATATCACACCAAAATTTATATGACAGATAATATGACACAAAGATCAAATGATTGGAATTACAACTGTTTGTAAAGAATGTACGATGACAAAATAAGTAATTAGTGTGACCATCACTGGTCACCAAAAAAAATGAAAGATTTTAAATACATTGCTTCTAGGTAGTAAATTTTCCTACATACATAATACACCAACTTTATAATTTCCAATATTAACATATTTGTTATAAGCTAAATTATGAATCTAAATTATAGGACAAAATATGCATGTGTCTGTCACAGAGCCTCTTCTCACACTAAAAATAGTGACTTCATTTGTATAAATGATTTCAGTGAAAATGAATTAATTGGAAGCTATTTTTAATCAATAGCTGGAACCTTTAACTTTTAAAAATACTAAAACTAGATTAAATTGAATTCTAATATTAACATTTAATATTTACAATAAATTCCAACAATTATTTAAAACTTTTATTTCAATTTTAATCACAATCATTAACTTATGCTACTTTTAAGAATTATTATTTGAACAAGTTACATATTACCATAATTTACTAAGATTCAATTTCAACCAATATTTTATTTACATTCAAAGAAAAATTTAATAAATATTAATTTACCTATAAAGATTTTTTGTTTCTAAAGTTATCCAAAAATAATTTTTAACATAGGCACTGATTATGAATGAATAAAACAAGATATTGTGTAAAACAGAGGAAACTACCAAAAGAATAATCCAATATTATGCTGACCAATTACATATGCTACATTTAAATATCCAAATGTCTTTCTCCATGAATTTTTTTTTAATTAGACTATTATACTATTTAAATAGAACTTGAGAGCAATTTCAATTAATTTATTTTAAATGAGAACAATCATTTGGTTTAAAAAAGGGGGAGGGGAAAGGACTCCTTCATTCAGTTTATTTTTAAGTTAAAACTATTATCAGCAGAAAGATACAGGAGAAGATGAAAACATCAGTACTCAATCTAAATTTTTAAAATTGTTAAATACACTGGTGACAATTTCAGTGACATTTAAAATGAATATTGACATTTTGTTAACCCAAGTTTTTAATGGGAGGAAGTACAGATTTATATAAGGAATTTATCCAGTTTTTTCAGAATTTATTCTTTAATATGATTTGAATTTAATACAATTAAAGTAATGTATTTTTATTACATAATTTAATATAATTAAATTATGTAATAAAAATAAAAAATTAGGAATATAATAAAAATTAATCAATTCCTAGAATTAAAAATAATAAACCACATATGATAGTTTTATGTTGAATTCAAGTTACAATTGAATTCATGAGATTTGATTTCCTAACCTGCACAGATAACTTTACCTTTTAAAAACAAAAATAAAATTGCTTCAATTTTACATCATAATTGAATTTTTTATTAACATGACAGAAGAAAATAAAATACATGAATAAAGTTAGTTTAGTTAGGGGACCTATAAATATATATATATATATAACTTTTATCTAATAACAAGTTTTGCTATAATGAGCACACAAGAATATTAATGTAATATATAAACACATTACATTCATACAATGAATTATTTTAAAAACATAGTTTTACCTTGTATTCCTGTCTTGGTCCCTGATCTTTTTCTCCATTTCAGCATCTGTCAGAGTCTCTAAAAATGGACACCACTGGTCTGCTTCAGATTGATTTCGATAAGGAATGTCAACTGTAGGTAATGGTGCTTCACTATGTAGGAATATTAAATCTTATGTACAGTCAGATCTAAAAAAGTACAAAATATAATAGGATCTCCAAAGAAATCTCACCTAAATGCATATGTTCTCTGATGCCATGAAAGTTGCCCTCTAATACTATATGCTATAGCTGTACAAAACTCTCCACCAAGACCTAATTCAGAGCATAATTTATTGGCAAATACTTCTGGGCTGTTTTCTTTTTCTGACATATCCCATTCAAATTGGTCCACAAGAGAAATGTTTCCGACATGTATATTGAGCTAAAATAATTCATCATTTTGTAACATAGCTTAGTTCTTTAACCTATGAGAAGCTTTTTTCAAATGAACAATAATATTTAAATTAACAATAATAAATAATATTAACAAAATCAAAAAATATTAATTATTCATAATATTATTGAGTATGTATTAGTTAATATAACTGAATTTATGACTTATTTCTCTATTTACAAATTTTTAACTAATTTTGATTCTTTTACTATTACATAAAAAGTAATAAATTCAAAATTATGAATATTTGCATAAAAAATTTAAGAATTATGAACGAAATTTATAAATAATTCCAAAAGTAAATTTCATTAAAACTCTTCATTTAATTTCAATTTATAAACATTTACTTACATATGTAATCGTCTTACCAGAAAAAAATTGTTAAGAAGATACATTATTTTACTCTCAAAACAAACTCTTTTCTCACTTATGTATTTTATTGCCACTGCATTAAAGTTTTCTTGAATATCCAATAAGCTTATAAACTATAAAGCAGTGAATATTCTCATTAATAATAAGTAATATTCAACATTCACAACTGCAAACCCAAATCCTTATGTTAAACAACAAACATTAATGATTTAGTAGAAAATATTTACATTCAGATATCCTAAAAATTTCTGCGCTTACTTTTTAAACTATGAATAATTATACCATTCAAGAATCACTTTATTAAATTTTATTTTAAACAAAAGTTGCTCCTCAGTTGAAAATTTTATTAAACATGTTTTAACAAAAAGTCAAGCTTAAGAAATTTTCCCCCCTCTTTTCTATCTTTCTTTGTTAAACACGAAAATTTTAAAAAATTAATGAATTAAATTATACATATTAAATAATCTTTTAAACAATTTATTTTCAATGAAGTTATGTAAGACACTTGGAACACTGGTCCAAATTATAAATTTTTTTTTTTAAAAAAAAAAAAACCTATATAAAAAAGCAAAAATACATGAGTCCATAAAAAAAATCTCTAACATTTTTTATGTTTTCCTTTTTTAATAATTATAAAAGACAAATTAAATAAAAAATTTCATACAAATGGATTGTGAAATGGAAAAATCTCTACTTTTTACAAATGAATGATAATTTTATTGAACCAAAATTTTATTTTCAGCAGATGAGAAATTTAAACAAAGTAAACTCTACATTAAATCCATAAAATGTGTTTTAAAAATTGAATTTTATAAAATTATTAATTTTTTTTAATAAATTTCAGACATGGCTCATTATTGATCTGCCTATTCAAAATGACATGTTAAAAATTACATTCATTGAATTCTGAAACTCAAATTATAGTGTTTAAAAGTTAAACAATAATATGGAATTAATGTTAAAAGATACAATATAAAACACTCAATTATGAAAATAAAAAGCAAATTAAGTTTTTTTCTCTTTTCTTTATTGACACACAGTTTCTTCCTTAGAAGTTTATAGTATTCAATTTTCTAACTGCCAACTCAAGAAGAATATCACTCTTGCACATGGCATCACACCTAATTCACTTTATGAAGTCAAATATTACACTGTAGTTGGGATTCACCAAGCATAGTGATTCAAAACAATGAATAAAATAACTTTTATGTTATCATTAAAATTTAGAATTCCATATTTTTGTCACAATACGTTGTTTATAAAACCTACACTTAATTTAAAACTTTTAAAAACAAAAATCCATATGCAAGCTGAAAAAATATCCCCTGTGTAAAAAAAGTACAATTTACACAGAATTTTAATAATAATCTGCTTATGCAGATGTTTTATTTCAATAGTTTATCATGTGAATACTCTAATAACTATAATATATTTTAAACAAGATCACAATGAATAATATGTGTTGTAAAGTTTAAATCTATAATTTTCTAACTGTAACAGTAAAAAACTAAGAATTCATACCTTCAATATAACTCGCTGATCTGTTTGTTCATCAAGAAGATTATCAGTGGGAAATGCATCAATTTGTTGACGTATGGATTGAGCAATGGCAGGTACAAAAGATAAAGGTGGTAAATCTAAATCATCACAAAGTGCTTCCGCAAATTGTTCAGGTGTTATTAAAGATTCTACAATTAAAAAATAACATATAATGTGAAATTTTTTATCGCAAATTAAAATAAAAGCTTAGTGAGAAAGTTAAAGATATTTTCTAAGCTTTAGTGGCAAAATGATGAATACAAAAGCAGTTTATCACGGGAATATTAGTTCAGCTTAATAATGAAAAATAAAAAATATAAACAAATAATAAAAGTTAAGAAATTAATTTCAACCAAATAAATCACTTTATAAACACAATTCTTTATAATTTAAGAACAAATATTTAGCAATGAAAATTCAATAATAACAAATTTTCGAACAGTTAAATTATTGCACACATTATTTTTTCCTTTTCTCAATCTTTATTTACATTTTTAAAAAAGAAACTTAAAATATCTTCAATTTAAGTCTTCATTTATATGATATAAAGATAGTTTTGTGTAATCATTTAAAATAAAATTTACTTTCATTCACCTTAAATGTTATATAAGTTGTGCTGTATTTTCCTTAATTTTTCATTTTATTTAAACATAAATACTAACTTTAAGTTTTAGTTCAATTTTTTTGCATAAACTAGTATTTATATTTCTTTTATAATTATTAACAAGTCATTTCTTATTCCACGTAAAAAAAAAATATTATTTAAGATAAACAAAACTGTTCATACCATTTTTAAATAACCTAATTGTTTTTTTTATTTAAGTGTGCAGCCTATTGTTAATTGTTAATCCTCAAAGTAACTATCATCGGCATCAAGCACTTTCTGCCAACGTCTCTCCAGTTGTGCAACCCCCTTGCAGTTAAATTTGGGGATTTTGGACGCAAAGTCTGTGAATGCTTGGCTTATAGCTTCTACATTACTGAAGCCTTTTCCACGAAGATGAATTGAAAAGGTGTAATCTGATGGTGCAAAGATGAGTAAGGAGGATGGTGCAGTCTCACAACTAAATTGCAGTACAGTATTACCAGTCAGCTACAAAACATGCTGCCTTATGTTATTGGCCATTCATTCATTCATTGGCATCCTTACGTTTAACCAGTGCTGGTTCTTTTTGTTGCAATAACTATTACACACATTTCAATTCCTGCTAGTACAGGTTTACTGTGACCATTTGGTCCATTGGTAACAGCTCATAGTGAACTCATAGTTCACAAGGTACAAAACAATCTTGGGTGGGTGCAGAGGTACAAATCTCTGGACCAGAATTTAAGAGATCCATGCCTTGTTGTTCATTCATTCACAGCACTATTCCTAACTGCATTCAGTCGTTAAGTATATCAATAATCGTTGACTAGTGACATATTCAATGACTTGATGCAGAAGCTGATAAGCCCACTTTGAATTCACTAGTCAACTGACCAGTCTTTTAACCACATCATACACTAATTTGCATACTTATTCTCACTTCATTCATTGGCAACACAAAAACGGCAAGAACTTTCTTGTGTACCTATATATATTAAGAATTTCATTTATATATTAAAATTTATATATTTAGATATATATATATCTAAATATATAAAATAAATATATATTTAGTATATTTAGAATTTCAAAAAACATCTATTTTATAAGTTTGTTTTTTATACAAAATCAAAACAACAATAAATAAAGCAGTGTTTTCATAATCAAATCAATTTTCAACAAACTGCTAATGCAAAAATTATTGGACACACAAATTTCAATTTGAATGTCATAGTCATTTCAATTGCAGCAGAATATAAAAACTGTTTAATAGGGCAGAATAAGAAAATACCATGAATTAGTTTTTAAATTATCCATACATAATTCATCATTATTTATATGAAACATTTGTATGAATTATTTTTACACACAGACACACATATATTATATACACATGTTCATTTTATTTGGGATATTTTAGATTTTAGTTAATATTTCAATAAATTGTTCTTGATGAAAAAGTTTACTTCTGAAATTTTTAAAAGATAGAAATATATCTTTAGTTGTGAATTGTTACTTTAAATATTCGAATAGTGCCTTGAATACGTTTTGTGTCTTCTTTTGCTAATTGTTACTTTAGTAAAAGTTAATTTCAACCAAATAAATCACTCTAAACACAACTCTTTAATTTAAAAACAAATTTCTGGCAATAAAAGATATTTAAAAAAAAAATATAGCAACATTTTGATTTCAATCACATATTTCTTTCCAGAAATCATACTCTAATTATTATATATGGATTTCAGATCACACAAATGTCATTATTTTACTTAAAATTCAATAAAAAAAATATTATTTACATAGAGTATGAAAATAGACCATAACTAATATCCTGTGAAGAGTAAGAATTACTTTTTTCTTTACTCTAGAATTCACAAAATTAAGTATAGCTAATCTATACAAAAATATGCCCCGAATAATGTTGTCATGATGTTTCCAACATTATACTTAATCTGGATGTTATTTAAAAAAAATTAATGTACAATCACTGTGTGCATATGGTGTAATTAGGTTTATGATTTTAAACACAGGGATTTAGTCATACTGTGTAGTATGAACCTCAAAATATTTCATGGTACTGCTATTTCTGAATTATGTATATAAATAAAATAAAAAGTAAATCCAAGCATGTGGTAAAATATTCAATTTGTTGTCCATTATGTGTCCATAACCTCACAATAAGGATTCCCTTGTATCACATCCTCCACCAGATTTAACTATAAAACATGAGGACACAAAAACTCAAATTAACAATCAAAAAAATTTATTTCTGAAACAAGGAGTCTTCTGCAAACTTGATTCAAAAGATTGTTCATGGTTGGAAACTATCCAATACCCAAAATTCAGGCTAAACTTTTGGATTCCATACTGAAAAAATTGGAATCTCCTACAGGATACTACAGTATAAGTTAATGATAGATAAGAAAGTTTTTCTATAGTTCTTTTTTGTAAAAAATGATGCAAAACATAAATGGTGATTAAAAAAACTTTGATGCATGCACTTGAACAAGAGTATAAAACAAATGAATAGATTATTCATGAACTTTATGAAAATAGTTTCGAAAATTCTTTTAATCAACAGAAAAAAAATTCCTTTAGGAACACATTTGCCTTGTGTACCACATGCATAAAGAAAACAAAAATATAAAAACCCTCTGATAAGAAATTTCACAGTAAGTCTTTCTAGATCATGTTGTAATTAAAAATTTTTGCATTATTGATGGAATTTGGCTATAATAAATTTTGTTTTTCATCTGAAGAGACATCAAAAACAAGAAAAATCAATACATTAAAAAGAATAATCAAAATGAGAATTACATGCTAAAACAAAAAAATGCTTTGCCTCTACTGTTAGTAGACTTTGATATTTTTCTTACTTCTAATATATGAATTTTTAAATTTTAATAACTCAAAATAAAGAGCAATAAGTAAAAATAGTACAAAGAAAAGACATACTTCTGTAAATGAGTTTAAAACTAATGAAATATTTGTGGATGTCCATGTAAGATCTTTTATAGTTAGCAATAAAGAATTTGATGATTCAATAAACAAAGTTAAAAATTGGCGAGGAGATCAATGAACAGTGTTATTCAATTATTTAAAGCAAATTATAAAACACCAATTTAAAAAGAAATTATAAGTGAGCTATTTGTGATTAAAAGATATGAGTTTGGTTTCACACAATGGTCATTTTTGCAAACTAGGACTAATTAGACCAAGACATAGTTTAAATTTTGAATCACATCAAATAGTTAAGCCAGAAGAGTGATTTAGACTTAAATGTTGAATAGCATGTTACTTCTGTAACTTTTAGCAAACCATTCAGCTAAAAGTTACAGAAGTAACATGTCGCTATAAGTGTATTTCTTTAACTCCACTTAGATTTTTCCTCTGATAATATCAATGTCATAAGAAACAAACAAAAATTTTTTAAGATATTTCTGATATGAAATAAAATTGATAATAGTGATAACATATTGCAAATATGCTTGTTAATTACTTAAGCAGGGCCTTGCCAAATGCTAAAGGAAATTAACAAATCTCATGACTTTTTATATAACCAAAATAGTATCATAACTATATGTAAATACACTGTTAGCCATTAAAATTGAAACACTATGAATGAGAGCAAATAAAATGATGTTTATTATTCATAAGTATTATGGTTTGAAGGAAAAATGAGTAGAGATGAAAGCAGTTTGGGATTTATGAGAGTGAAAAACTAGTAGAAATGTTGCTGGTACAACTGTAGAAGCCCTTATTCATACAGAGCCCAACTAGGTTAGGTGGACTCAGTCCATGTTGTTTTAAGTCTACTCCACATTTCATCAATTACAGTAGCTTATGAGAACTGATTTATAATTATTCAGAAAAATGGAAATGCATATTCATTTTTTAAAAACCTCTTTAAATTGACATTGTTGGAAATAGTCACACTAACTGACGTAGCTAATAAGTTTTGAGGTTCATACTGAACTGTAGGCTTTTTCAAGAATTTAACTATAAACATTAGCATCATTACATCTTATTTTTACATAATACTTCATTTTCCAGCAGCTAAGTGTGGTTTCATTTGTTGATTTACACCATAAATGGAAAAAGCCACAGCCCACTCTCAATGCAGAATGGTGAAGTTTTAACAGTAATATGCAAGAGGTAATGAAAATTAAATAACTTTGAATATTTCCTCAGCCTAACTTTGTTAGTGACATCAGTAATACATGAAAACTAACAAAAAATTTGTATTAAAATTTTTTGTAAAAATTTCAAATTTATTAAAAACCTTAAAACTTATCCACAGAAACTGCACCAAAACCTGTCAAAAATCCTATTCAAGCTTAACCCTTTTGCACTGTTTAAATACATTTACGTGCCAGCCAGAAACACACTCAGTTTCTCGTCTACACACAGGTAAACCATAGTATTTTCTTGTTCACCCCCACCTGTCACACATTTGTACTAATGTCTTGAAACGTTTTAAAAATTATAATTTTTAACAGAAGATGGCATAGTATATGGTTTGATCCATGTAGATTTAACCTTCTACTCAAAATGAAAAAAGCATGACTCACATAAGCATGGTTTTTTGATAATATAAACATAAAGGGAAATAAGTATTTCTAAATGACATGCTTTATAATGGCTTTTTAAATTCCCTCATGGTACTTGTTCACAATAAGTAGAGATATTATATTGGACAGAGCATTGAATATTCTGGTTTGCAGTTTCAAAAAGAGAATTCTAAGTAACATTTTGTTTTAAGATGTATAATGTCAAAAGTCATTAAATGATAAGTAATGAAAATAAAAGGTATAAAATATGTATTTAAACAATAAATAACTAAAATATGCATAAAAATATGTATAAAGCATTTGCAATTTAAATATTCTACAGAGCATTATTAAACAATGTGTTAATACTCAGATAATTTCATGGATTCAAGTTTAATAACAAAAAAACTTTGGCCCAAGACAGATACTTGCAAAAGAGACTGCCAGCCTTAGTGATAAGCACACTTTTGCACTTCATGTTGTGAAAGGGTTAGTACAGTATGGTGAAATTTTAACAGTAATGTGGTAAAACTAATGAAAAATTTAAATAACTTTAAATATAATAAAAACTTTAATAAGTAATTTTCCCCGAAAACCTCACCAAAACCAGTTAAAATTCCCATTAAAGATTTGTGGAACATAACATGGCTTACTGAATAATACATGTTAAAATATTAACACAAATTGTCTCTGAATTACAATATTTCAAACAGTTTTCTTCTTTTTTTTTTTTCTTCTTTGCATAAAAACTGAGATATCACAGTCAATTCCATAAGCAAATTTGTGAATCGCATAATTTTTTTGATATTATAATAAAACTTTATTTGTGCCAACTACTTTTAGTGGCTGACAATTTGAAAATGTAATTGTAATTTAATATAAGTTTTAATAAATCAGAAATTTACTAAAACATAGAGAACAAAATTGAAGTGTTTGCACAGACAGGGTTTACACAAATTTCCAAGAATCAAATTCTAGGAGTTTTAAAAAGTATTCCAGGAGTCTTTCAAATATAATTGTAAAAAAAAAATCAATAAAAATAAAGATAATGAAAATATTTTTTATTTAAGTTAGAATTACATTTAATGTGACTACTTCAAAAGTCTTCAATGAATTTACAAATATAACAGAAAAATTTTGGAATAATCACTTTTCTTTGCATTATTGAATCATGCATTACATAAAATAATGAGTAATTTTAGAGTATTTAAACATCTTCATTAAATTTCTATCTATTTATTTATTGAGTACTTCAAGATCTTATCAAATAAATATACTTATTCAAAATGAAATAAATATAACTATTACAAAAAGTTTCCAAGATGTCTTTTTTCTTGCAATTATTATTTAATAAAAGCAATTCCAAATATATTTCTTCTCTTAACTTTCAAATTCTTTTAGAACTATAAAATTTCATATCAATATTCTAGACTTTTCTATTTCTTCATTCATTCAATAAATTTTCACATTTCTTGGCTATTTATATACACAAAATACTGCAGTTAAAAAAATGCTAACTTACCTTATCTAAAGCTTTCGCTTTCAATTCATTATCAATACTAAATAATAATTGTTACTTCTCTGAAGCATAATGGCAATACATGTTTGATTTTGCAATTAATGTTACTGTACCAGTTCTTTCAGCTTCATCATATTCTATCGTATATTTTTTCATTTATGTCAACTTCCAAATGCTTCTTTTTGAATTTCATTTAACAATTTCTTCAAGAAGTGTTTCTTTCTTCTGCTACTAATTTATTGATTTTTTTTTCTATTTTAATTCATCTAAATATAATTTATTATTTTAGTAGGCCTTAGCTAATTATTAATTGTAGCCATCTCCTATGTTTCAAACATGATCATCAATGATGCACTTAGCCACAATTGATAACTTAAATTTTTACCCTCAAATTTTGGTTCACAGAAAACTCACATTTAACATATGCTTGACCCTGAGAGAATAGTACAAGGAAATTAACTACTTTCTAAAAGTGATAATAACTTTGTCTATTTGAGAGTAAGTTCAAATAAAAAGTGTATATTCTATCTTTAACTAGATTAAATTTCTCATCACTAAAATCTTGAAATCTTGCAGTATGTAGTAGACTTAAACTCCGCCAAAAAATTACAAAATTCTATATAAAAGTCATGTAAAAGAATCACGTAAAAGTCAATCTTTGTATGGCTTTTCTAGAAACCATTGGTTGTTGAAAAGCTATTTTTCACGTGACAAATAAAATTTCAGCCTTTATTTCATTGTTAAACAAATTCATCTGGATTGACTGAAATTATACACAATTTTCACCAAGGAAGATTTGGAAAGCATATTTTAATTCAAAATTGTACATTTAAATGTTAATATCCAATGAATTTTATACAATATAACATTAAAATGGTTTGTCTTCACATATTTTATACAATATATCAGACAAATCATTTTAATGGACTCTTTTTTCCAGAAATGGAGAAAGAATCCATTAAAATGGTTTATCTGATTACATCCCATGATGTTATAGGTTAGGTAATTACTTTCTTTACTTCTCAACACAGACAAACTTAAATACTACATCCCATCCTGACTGAACTGGTTCGTCAAGAAGTTATTGTAGCTGAATTGGATCTTAATTTTAGTCAACATAGTTATGATCACAACTATCTAATATTGATCATGCCACCATCTAGTGGTAACATTAAAAGTCAATACTCAATTAGGTTTACAGACAATTTCATTGAAAATTTTAACACATTAAAACAAAAAACACATAAAAATTTATAATATTTTCTAACAAAAAATCAATGCATCAAGGTAAATAAGTAATCTAGAAGTTAAGTCAAAATTCAGGGAGTTTCAAGGGCCCTTAAAAAATTTCAAATTTCAGGAGTTTTAGAGAGTTTTCAGGAGTTTTAGAGAGTTTTCAGGAGTTGCATGAACCCTACATAGAGAATCTTGAATATATGACAGGATAAAAAGTTTTGTTATATTGTTTGAAAATTATTTTTGAAGAAAAGTTTTTAACCAGTATTCATCAAAAAATTCTAAATGCTAAGAACTTATCAATAATAAAGTAAAATATGCATATTATGTTTTAATATTGACTATTCAGAAAAATTTAACATTTATACTTTATAATAATTTTGCATACATAAAAGTAAGTTTCCTTTGTGTATGCATTATATATATAATTTTTTTCTCACATTTTTAAAAACTTTGCATTCAATGCAGCTATAACTTTAATTGAAATTTGATGGTACATAAAATTTTGTTTTTTACTCAGGGAATGCAAAATTTAATAAAAATGAAAACTTATAGATGATAATGAGCAGAATTCTTTTTGTTTTTACAAAATGTGTTCGATTAAAAAAATAAAAGTAAGAATAATATTACATACATGCTTTATAGGTTTTCTGAAATGATTTGCCTCTAAAACATTTAAAAATTATTAAACAAAACAAAAAGAAACAATTGTTTATAAAAAATAAATATTTTTTTATTTCAAATTGTAATAAGCATATCATGCATTAATAAATAAATAAGCATGGATTGAATCACAAAGGTTTTGTGCTTAATGGTAAGGAAAATACCTTAACTAAACTGTGTAAAAATACATGTTGAAAAACCCAAGTTGAATCTCCCCCCCCCCCTGAGATCTATAACACAGCTCATACATTTAAAAATTCTAAGATAAACATGTCTAACAAGATAAGGAAATCCAGAGTAAATCAGTTGAAGGAAAAGAAATGACTTCTGTGGTACCAGAGGTAGAAATTGTCACAAGAGAAAGAAAACAACATATATTGTATATGAATGTGATGCCCTTACTTGCTTAACTATTTCAGGTACTCCTCATATTCAAAAGTAAAGGTAAGTGGAAGACCTTAATATAGAGCTAAGTTATTTGGAATTTGCAGTTTGGTACAAAATGTTTTAGCAGAGTTGTCTTGACTGCCAAATCCAATTAAGAAACAGGTTTCTATTATTAATTATTAAAATAGAGAAAATTTTATGCATATAATTTACCATTTTTGTTCCAAGTAAATGTATCACGTAATTTATGGCCTTCAATTTCCATATCTAAGCGAACTGGTACTAAAACTTCAGTTTGTGTAGAATTTTCATGAATCACTGCAGGTTCAAGATCATCATACCTACATATTTAAATAAAAAATTATACAACTTTTTATTTAAAATGAAAAAAGCTATAAGAAACATGAAATTGTGAAATTTGTATTTTGCATTTTGATTATGATGGTAAATAAATGTTTTATATGTGGGCCATGGAAAATTTTTAATAAAAAAGAATTTGAGTTATATTTACTGATAGTGAGAAAAGTGAGTAAATTACGATAAAATATAGAATATGATATATTTATAAACATTTTATACATTTTCTTAAGTAATTGATAATCACTGGCCTTTAAAACATTAATAAAATATTAAAAATAACAAAATAAAAATATATTTATGAAAAAGTCGAAAAGAAAGAATATTCAAGTTAGCATTTCCTGTTTCAACACTAAGTAGCAATGATCTATTCCGCTGGATAGTTGGTTTTACTTTCGCTACAACATCATTAGTGCCACCTCATGGCTTATGTATCTTGTTTTCAAATCTCCAATCCTCTATTTCTTTCCTTTTGCATTGGCACTACTTAATTAATAATACTTATATTTATTTCCAAAGTAGTAGCTTAATTGCAAATTTCAAAAATTGACATCACTCTAGATTTCAAAGCAGTTAAACAAAGATTTTTGTAGAGGATGAAGTGCACATTTTGATAGATGTCAAATAAGTCAAACATTAATTACAACAGACACTCATATTGAACCATCTCTACAAATTATTACTAGCTACTAATATAAAGATTTCATAATTTTATTTTGAAAAAAATTATCGAAATTTAAAAATCACACATCATTGCTTAAGAAATGATTCAAAAATTTTTAAGACCGACATCTATCTGCAGGATGAAAATATGCCACCCCTGCAATTAATCTATCTCAGTTATAATAAGGAAATAAATGGTCACCTACTAAACTATTGTGCATTAATACAAGATCCTTAATTTTGATCTGCTGATAAAAAATGTCCAAAAGCAATATTGTATTCAAAGTTCACAGTAAGACACAAATGAAAACTTAAAAATCAAATGTAGAGCACTTGTTATTAAAAGATGAAGAAATGGTCTCGTGAACTCCTAAATGTCTCATGCAAGTGACAAAATTATTTATATATATATATATATATATATATATATATATATATATATATATATATATATATATATATATATAATGAAGATATAGAGAAGAGAGGGGTTTTATCTAAAAAACTACAGAGTTCTAACAGGAAAAATACAATAATGTTAATTTTTTGGAAAAAATTACTTAATTATAATGTAAAATGCACAGAAACTGATAATGGCAAAAATTTGAAACATTAAAAGAATAAAATAGAATATAAATTTTGAAATAAAAATTTAAGTCTGAAATTGTGAAATGCACAGTCAAAATTACCTGATAACAAAATACTAACTTTTTAACATAATTAAGGAAATAAGGGAGATTCAGAAATATTTTTAAACATTAAGCTTTTTCTGCATGATTAAAAAAATGTA
>JAPDSC010127243.1:0-28599 GCA_026290005.1 Latrodectus geometricus
TAAGTATGCGATTAAAATTTAAAAATAAAACCAAAATTTTAAGAAATTATTTTTATAAAATATTTTATTATTAAAAACAATACATAAAAAGTGTTTAGAGAAAAAAAATGCGAAGTTTCTTTCAATTCAATTCTAAATACATATAATCATAACTAAATATAAAACATAAAATCATTTGCAGTTATTAAATTAAGTAGTTGAAAATTTATAATTTAAGAGAAGTTTAGTTTATACCTTGATTTAGAATGATTATTTAGAAAGAGCACAATTTAAAACAATATAATATTCTTGCTAAGAAATTATAGAAACTCAGAGAATATTAAAGAATATTACTTTCTTTGATATCTTCAGTTCGATGAACATTAAAAAACATTTAATTTTAACATTTCAGATTATATTGCCACTTTTAAAATTTTAATTTTAAAAAATGCCTTTTAATTAAATATAATGGAAATAACTTATTCAAATTGACACATCAATGAAATATCATAAATTGCAAATGTATTCCATAGATTGATTGTGATGTAAAAATATACAAAATTGTTAATGGAAAACTACAAAAATGTTAATGGAAAACAAGAAAAATAAATAATTTATTATATATATTATTTTTATTTAATGCTTAGACAATTTTTATTTGAAAATAAATTTAAAATGAATTGTCATTGTGAATTTTACTGAAAATTAATGATACCATTAAAATTTATATGCATGTAAATTTCTAAAACTTATCAATCAAAATCCTAGGCACATCAAAAATTAAATTTTTCTGAATCCTGATTGCTTATAATTTTTTAAAATAAAATTGCTTTATTTCTGTATGCTCTATAAATTTTAAGTATTAAAATTTCATACAATATATTAAAATGTTAATAATATTTCTAAAAGTAAAATATTTTGATCATGTAAGCAATGATACAAGCAATTTCGGGGCACCTGGAATTTGTTTAAAACGCACCTTTAAAAGATCAATATTTTTACTTTTCCAACTTCCTTCAGGAATAATTTATAAAAAATGATTTTAGCACATATGGAGCTCAATAGTTCAACAAATATTGGTTCTAAAAATTGTTTTATGATTATATATTTAAACTATAAATGATTAAAAGAAAAAAATTAAACACTTCCTTAATTGTTAAAAATAACGCATTAAAACACTGGAGCAAAGTTTTCCTCCAAGAAAAACAAGTTTTGAAGTACTTTTCAGCCACAAAACAGCTTATGATATCCTGCAGAAGGCTTGATGACGGTAAAAAGTTTTATGCAAATTTCAATCAGAAGTTTGAATTTAGGGCTCTGTTAGCCAAAGTTCTGTTCAAGCATGAGAGAATGCGTCTGTTAAGAACTAAAGTTTCTAAACTTTTACAATCTTGTAAAAAAAAATTGACAAGTAAGAGTCGCTTCTGATATGATGGAAAATAACGCGATTCTGTAGTCGGTTGGAAGGAAAAATGTTAAACATTAAACTTTTGATTGTTCGAGTTCTTGTTAAAGAAAGGTAGACAAAAATTGTTAACTTATTAGTTTACTCGCAATTAATGCGCTTACGAAAATATTAACACAATGCTTTTTATCACATTACTTAAAATTGGATTATTATGAAGCATTGTCATAAATTAGATATAGTACTCAAAGATACACAATTCTTATTCAAAATAATTCAATTTTAAATTGAATTTTTTACTACTAAAATAATTCAATTTTAAATTGAATTTTTTTAATAAGAATTGAAAAAAAATTTAATAACATATTTTTTTACATTTTTGAATCGAATCAACAGTTATAAATTAAAATTTGTTTGTCAAGTAAAGCAAAAATTTTATTAAATTGATGGAATATACATTAAAGTTGTATGTTCTTAATTAATATGAAATAAATTTGACACAATATTTATAAAAACTATTCGGAAAAAAATTCTTACTTTTTCGTAAGGAATTAACAATATTTAATGTTTACTACGTAATAATATCTATTAAAAGATTTTAAATTTTCAACTTTTTAACAAGTAATGATCAATTAAGTATTCATACAAATAACAGTGGCTTAAAAATTTTTATATTCTAAAAAAGTTTAAAAAATTTTTTTCTTTAACAAAATACAAAATATGTTTTTACTTTAAACTTTATATAAAGGGTTTTGGGGAAATTACAATTTAATTAAATAAAAATGTAATAAAAATTTTTGCTAACAATAAACTACAGCATTAATTGTATATCAAAAAAGAAAATTCATGTATTTATAAATAAACATTAATGATATTCTAATTATTTTGTAAATGATTTTTGTGAAAACTATATCTGAAACATTTACATTCGTATTACCTTTAAATAAAATGATTCTTGAGGAATTTTCAACAACTATAGTATTTGCATTTACATTTAACAGTCCTTCATTTTATCAGATTTAAAAATAATATAATTTTAATATTTCGAATATTAATGATTGAAAATAATGGCTGAAATAAATTTCAAACAGTGCATGTGAGAAAATCCTGTTGTTTAACTAGATTCATGTCAAGTTTTGGGTATAAAACATTTATGACATTTTTATTCTACTTAACTCAAGTGTAGCCGCGGCGTTTTCTCAGAATGAGATTTTAATTAATATATTTCTTGAGTTTAAAAGCAATGATTTTAAGAAATGAGTGAGTTTCTAAAAATATAAAATTCAGTGACATTATTCATGCCTTAATTTTTAAAGGAATAAGGGTGATCAATGTATTAAACTACGTTTTGAGCATAGAAATAAATAACTTGTCCAAAGAAGGATATTTCATAAAACTTCTTTTCAATATTTTTCTACAAATCAATCATATTCCAAAAAATGTATTTGCTCTTTGAATTCAATTAAGCTTCACACTCTGCATTAAAAAACAATCCTTTTATATGTACTTCAATAATCATAACAAATTTTATACGTCATTAAGACCTGAAATTTTCTCTTAATTATGTAGTTTTCGCTTTATTACTCAAGCTTTATCATTTGCATTATTACGAAAAATGTCTTGTATCAAAAATTTTGAAAATATGTTACTGATATAAAGAGAGGCATAAAATGTATAACTCTACTGAAAATATCTTTCATCATAAGAAAATTCCAATTAAGAACATATAAATTTATTTCAATGTGCATCTTTTAATTTTACAACATTCACGTACTCATTGAATGTGAGTTATTGTAATTTTAATGTGTTCTACTCCACATGTCTACAAAAACACATCTAGTATATAGCTCGAATAGTGGACATCTCAGCATGAGCCCTCAGCGGTGAGGCGATGAATTTCATTTTGATCATCATCCCGTATGTTCTGCCCTAGTAAAGAACCGTATATATTCCTATACTTGGAATCAGTATACTATTTGATCAATTTATCGTCTTAATTTTATAGATTTCATGTTTTAATTCTAAATCAGATCTTGTGTATGCTGTATTTTTGTATACGAATGTTATATCCTACATATACCTTTTTTTCTGTATTTTTCTTATCCCTGTACGGCGTAAGGCAAATATCTGTAAAATAATTTTAAATCATAAAATATTTTTTATAAATATGCAATGTTTTTTAGGATTTTTAGCTTTTATTTTTTATTACTTAAAGAATTAAAAATAAGAGTCAATATATAACTTTTGCAAATTTCAAAAACAAATTAAATATATGTAATAATTAAATATATTGACTTCAATAAGATTTCTGATGAAATTTAATAAAAAAGTTTGTTTTATTTATTATATGTTTCGTTTTATTTATTTTTTTAAATAAAAAATTAAAAGAAATATTTTTTATTTTAAGAAAAAATGAAATGAAACATATTTTTCTTTATTACTTCTTTATTACATCTCTTAAAGTCGTGTGAAATCGTAAGCATGTGATAACTTGTAATATAACTACAATTTCAAAATATTTATTTGAATTTGTCATCAATTTATATCTTAAATATAAACTGATTTCTCAATTTGGTCTCTTGTAACGTAAAGGAAATGTTGTAAGTTTTATCTCACTACCAATATTTTTATAATAATAAAAAAAGTATTAAATATAATTATTTCGTTAACAAAATCAATTATTACAATTAGGAAGCAATAATCTATTTTATATGAATTATACATAATTAGATTGACAAATATCTAGGAAATTGGACGTAATTAAAGCTCAAATCTAAATGCATACACTCCAAGGCAATTACTGCTTTGTGGGTTGAAATATTATGACAATTTATATACAGCCATCGACTCATGTTTTCTGTGCACGTCCCAACTTGTAAGCCTGCAAAATTGCTGGTTAAATACTAGAACGGGTTCTAGATTTATAGGACCGACCTTCATTGATTATCTAGCTTCATCAATCATGACTTCATGGAGTCAATATGGAATTGCTTCCCATGAGTTTGAGACATTTCTGTTAATGATTCTTGCTTTGAACGGCGTTCTAACAAGGCGAACTGACGTATAGACAAATGCCTATGTACAGCAAATCACGCATGAGTCGGGTTAGAAATATCTACAGAACAAGACGTCAATATTATCGAGGGTAGTCTCTGGTAATCGAAATAAAGTATGTACTGTATAAAAGGATTATTTTCTACTTAAAATAAAAATACAATAATTTACTTTTAAACAATTTATTATCTTGATTTATTTTATAAGTGCCCGTGATAATTATGTTTTCATTTGTTATTATGAAAAATATTCTAGAATTTTGATATTTTTTCATGAATTTAAATATTTATATGAAGCTCCCGCAAAAAAAAACAATTTCCATATATAATTAAGAAAATATTTCAGTTAAAAATAGACTAGAAAATTTGTATGGTTAATTTTGTAACGAAAATATTTGTATTTATCTTTTTGCAAAAATTATCCTATTTATTGCAAACCAAATTTACACTTTGGTTTATAACTTATGTATGACGTATTTTTTAACATTTATTTTTTCATTAATAATAGACGGAATTTATTTTTATTTCTCTTTATCTCTCTCTCTCTCTGTATATATATATATGCTAGTACTCTTTAAATATTATCTACCATTTGAAACAAGAATTTCGTACTTAGTATTCATTAGAATATATTTTGTTTATTTTTTACTATATAGAAATACTTTTCTCAATGAAATTATGCTTGTTTATTGTTATAAATTTAAAATTTAGTTTGTAACTCTATAGTAAATTTACACATATGAAACAACACTTTATAATTAAATGGGGCATAAAATTTTTTAAGTGGGTTTCCAATCCATGTTCATTAATTCTCAAAATGGTAATCGAGGTCATGAACGTTTGAGCTTAAGACAAGGGTGAACTATTTTACTGTCAACTCAACCATATAGACTCAGTAAAACGTTTTTTAATTCCTACAAATATAATTTGGTTCTTCTTTCTTCATATTTTTCGATTATGTACTATTAATGTAATTCTTTCAGACAATATTTATGTGATTTGAGCATTTCTTTTTTATTCTGATGCAATCATTATATGAAAGTATTCAGCCGTTTTGGGAATTATTTAATTTCTAGATTCCTTATTTAATTTTACATAAAATAAAATAAAATAACTAAACTTCTTGATTCTAGTCCGCTTTTCTTTTTGGTAGGATTTGCATTTATTTCCCCTGACGTCACATCTTCCACTTTTTCAATATCCAGTTCGGCTTTTCTCTTTAGTACTTTTAATTTTTACTCACTTTGTAGAGACGTGGGTGCTATTTTCTAAAAATTTTTTTTCGTAAGTGCATTTGCTAGTTGTTGCAGATATTTTCTTCTACATAGTTTCCGATATTAATTGTCTAATGAATAATGTAGCTATTAATCGTAACTTCATTCAATATAGAAAAAAAATAAAACAAGAGGCCAACACCTGCTGTTCCTGGAAACATCGTAAGAAGTGCAGAGTTTGTCCACTGTGTCCATACCTCTTTTAGTAAGGCTTTAAAACGTAATAATCGATAGTTTTTTTTTTATGTCCCTTGTGTCTTCATCGATTTCTGCGTCATCATGAAGGCTTGAAATCAATATAACATTTTTATTACGGTTTAGTACGTATAAAAAAGAGTCATATCTTTTCTAAAACCAACGAAACTTATAATATTTGTTCTCGCTTTTTTGTCATCTTGAACTGATCAGATATCTGAGCTTTACTTTTTTTAAAGTGCCGAGAAATGGTATTTTCTTTTCAGACAGATACCTCGAATTAAATGGAAACTTGATAACCAGTTATCTGTGATCAAATTTCATCCAGTGTTGTAAATAGGTGCTGTTAATTTTTTCACAACATCTCGTGGCTTGTTGCTTATTAGAGAAAGACCATTTGTTTGCATTTCAAAATATATTTCCATATTATAGGTGAAAACATACGAGCATCTGCCATGGCATAAATTTGATGCCGTATTTATTCGGTTCTTTTGGAATGTACTGTATAAAACAAGACCTTGAAAATATTCTTCGAATGTTTCGTCGATTGTAATATTTTTTTCCAAAAGAATAACACTTCTGGCAATTATTGACAAATTTCTCAAATATGTTTCGAATTGGAGTTAAGCGGTTGATTTTTCTTCGTTCTGAACTTGTACTTGTATCGTCAAAACATAATGCTTTAATTAAACACATTACTACTTTGAAATCATCCCTCCTTCACAATTCTTTAAGGTTCATTCTATTGCCATGATAAACACCATCCAATCCAAATGGCCTTAGCTATTATTTCTGCTTTTTCTGTATCTCTAAAATCCCTCTAACCAGAGTAATTATGTCTCATGGAACGGATATACTTATTGGTTTCTTCAACTATGACTTCGACTATGAGACTGGTAACTATGAATTTCCAAATGTCCAAAATATGATACATTTTTAATGGGCCCGATTACTCCATGAAGGTGAATACATATGTTGCAGCGAGTTCGTTTACTTTTTTTGAACGGTTTACTTTGCCATATCCACGAGTAGATAATCTTTGCTTTTTTCAAGTAAGCTATGTAGCTATCTGTAGAACTGTTATCATTATCGTCGTCTTCGGAATCACTTGCTGCACTCAACTCTGATTCCGAAACACTTTCTCTTTCTGAAGCATACTCCTGTTCATCTATATCACTCTCATCTAAAGCTATGTCGTCATCATTATCACTGTTCCATAAAAGTAAATGCATTATAATCTCGAGGTCATTAGGGTCTCTCATGTCAAGCATTATTTTATAGACACCGTAACTAAGAAATAAATGGAAGGAAATAAATAAAATATCATGAATTGTCGCGCGTATGTGAGAGGTACAGTGTCTCTAATACTAATAACACTAAAAGCGATTAAAAGCAAAAATTACGTCTGTCATAATATATATGTTTAAAACAATACAGATTTATTTGTAAAATCATACAAAATCGGATATAAAAAAACTTACCTGAATGGTCACGTGTATCTCTAAAATGCAAATATCTGATTGGCAGAGACATATTAATGCCTTCGATGACAACTTAAAGTAGATCAAAGGATGGGGGAAGAATAGCCAAAGACAGGCGTTCCCAGCCCCACCAGAACTAAACATATAAAACGAAATTCATCTCAAGTGTATCTCTCACATACGAGCACCCGCTGGAAGGTTAAATATCACCTATTCAATAAAGCTACATGTAAACTCATCATTCAAAATTTCGTCACTTATAAGAACGCTTCTTACCACATAAAGACTAGTTCGCCCAGGACTTATGTCTTATTCAAAATCCCCAAAATAATTTATAATAGAAGTAGGAATTGAACCCACAAACAGTTTAAACTGATGCCAAACGAGGAACAATTATGTGCATATTACTTATATGTACCCTCTGTTTGTATTAGCATTTGGAAAAGCTATATATTTATTTAGAAACTTTCCTTGAAATTTGAGTCTTCAATTTGCTTCAAACGAAACTACTTTCTGTGGTACAAGTGAACTAGTGTAAGAACATTTTCTTTTGGAATAGAACACTACAGACCCAATCACAATCACTCTTAAAGATAAAAGATACACAAAATTACAGTAAAAAAGCATTTTTTTTTCTATAAATTTATTGGAGTGGCAGGCTTTTGCTATGTAACTAATTTCAGGATTCTTCTTATGATACCCAAATGTAATAGGTGGTGAGTATTATATATATACATATCCTATTAAGAATTTTATGTGCTATGTTGACCAAAAATTGAGAGCAACTCATATTTATGGTGAAATATTGAAATGATGGGATATAACTTCATAAAAATTAATTGTAAGTCAAATTAAAAACAATTAGTCTTTAGCCCACAGATAAGAAATTTCGATTATAGTGTGCAGGCTTAAGCAGATTGAAGTCTAGAAAACATTTCAACTGGCCAAAACAATAATTATCTTTTTAAGATATTTGCAATCGTGTATGTTCTGGTGGGCTATTAAAATTCAGAAGTTACTTTTCAAGACAGGCTTTATTTTCCAGTCATAAATAAAAAACAGATTTTTCTAAGTTGTGTTTTAAAATAAGAAGTATAATATATATACCCCGTAAATTTTTAATATGAGGATATTAACTGAAATCTTATCCCTGTAGGGGTCTACAATAATTTCCACAAAATTCTTTAAAATAACTTTATTTTCCTCAATTTGTATCTCTTCGAAATTGCACCTTAATTCAGTTACAGTTGTCGTTAAAATTCTCGAAATTATTTTCTACCTCTTGTTTCCTCCCCTGGCGTCTACAGCTGCAAGCATTCTTAAACGACAGATGATGATTTTCACTTTGAATGAGCCATCTTTCTTGTGGGAATGGTAATAGGCTTAATCGATTGTTTCCCAAATTGAAAGTTATTCCTACGTTCTAATGAGCAAAAGAATAGAATCCTTGTACATTCATTCGTTTGAACATCTTCTCAGGCGCTAAATTAAATTGATTTTTTTTAAAAAATGTAACAGAAATTTCTAATAATTTAAAAATCAAAATATTTTACACTATGTGACTAGGTATATGGAAACTGCTTAATTTCAAACATCAAACAAACAGTTTCAGGCAATAATGGCTTATTTATACACACATAAATTTCCATCACCAGCATTACAATGAAAAGAAATAAAAAAATAACTAATTTTTATTGGTGATGTATTTATAAATTTATGAATGTCATTAAAATGCTTTACAGATTTTTTAGATTTATAATTTATGTCAAAAAGTGATTGTGTCTTAATGTAATACAAACTTTGTTTCGCATATCATTTCAGCTAATTTTCATCAAAATTACATATATTAGTGGAAAATGAATTTCTCTTAGCTTCTCGACTGTATCATTACTTTATTGTGTTTCCTTACAAAAATCCTATATAATTTACACACCTAAAAACACATAATATAAATTATTTTTTAAACATAAATGTAATTTATGGCTTATCCGTAAAACAAACTTTATTATATTTTTTTAAAATAGGTTATTATATATATATGAATAATATCCCATTCTTTTAAAACAGAAAATCAAATAATTGTCGCCTCATAACTTTGATTTTTTAATACTTTTTTCAATGATTAATTTTTATTGAAAAATTTACACTCATGAAAGGCATACAAATCTGTTATTTATATAAATATTAAGTACTATGTAAATATTCCAAATCATACGAAATTATTTATTGCCATTTCTTAATTAATTTAAAAGACACTGAATTAAATCTACATTTCTTAGCATTACTAATTATCACATATTATAAAAAGTTAAAAGTAAGTATATGTTTTGAATTCAATTTATATTAGATCTTCGTTTCTACTTTATACATTTGTTTTCATTTTCAAAAGAGTACATGGTAGCTTGTTATTTAATGTTTCTGATGTTCTCACTAGCAACAAGAGTACCTCTTGCATGAGAATATTCATAAGTATATAATATATATGTTGTTGTTTTCTTATGCCAGCTGGGCTGTCAGTATGGTGTGCGCTGCATCACTTTTCCAACTGAACCGTAACTTGGTATGGAGTCCGACTTCCTAAGAACACACCTCCCGTATGAACCCTATTTATTGGGTAGACTAGGCAACCATTCATAACCTATTTATACAAAGAATGTACAAAGACAGAAAGAGTGAGAAAGTACATCCATGTCCGAACCGGGAATCGAACCGGGACCTCCCATCCGCTGACCACAAGACAAGATGAACGGGTATGTAATATATATATATATATATATATATATATATATATATATTTTTTCACATTTCTCAATCTTCACTGTCTCACATTCAATGTTCCTTAATATTTTGTATCTTACTAGTATTGAGAAAGACATTATAATTATAATTTCAATTTTGTATTCGGAATTGAAATTATAATTATGTCGTCTTTTAATATTATTCAATATTCCGAAAGTTAATATAGTCTTTTCTTTCAGGAGATACAATTATGTACGATTTAAGCTATTAATACATATTACTACCTAAATTTAATTGTTGATATATTTGTCAATATATATAAGCATATGTGTCTGTTTTTGTGTGAGTATTTGTATGAAAATGTTGTATTGAAAGAAAAGTGTATTTTAAATAAAATATACTTTTCTATAAGTTAAATAAAATACACTTTTCTATAAGTTTTCTATGTATATACTAATAAGTTAAATAAATACGTAGTATAAATTTTATACTTTTTACATGGTATTTTTGTTTCTTATGATAAATATCGTCAAATCAATGAATAGTTTGTTTTGTATAAAAATATTTTGAATTATATAAATTACTAATAATTTCTATAAATTGATTAATGTGAATATTACAATCGTATCCATTACATTTTTCCTGAAATTAAATCCATATCAATTACATTTCTTCTCAAGAACTGAATTCCAAAGTTAAAATGTTACAGCTCTGAAATGTGTCTCCCAACATCTAAGATATGTGGTCTTTTTGTCTGGCTGAAATCTCTTTTCGATAGTTTTGTAAAAATATCACAACTTTCACGAAATAGTTTGACATCAAATCCTTTTTTGTTGTTGTCAACTAAAAGAAGATAGGCCGAAAAACCTTTAAATTGGTTCATGAACAAATATTTCTTTTTCACTTTCTATTTACTTTTCTTTTGCTCATCGTCGGTATTTGTGGCAACACGGCATTGATTTCTAAGACAAAAAAGTTGTTATGGCTACTTTTGGATCAGTCGAAAGTAACCGATGAAATACGCGAATTAAAATCCTTCTCATTTCATACGAAACAACCTACATTCATCTATTTTTTTTCATTTCTCAAATGATGATTAAATATGGTTAGTCATAGGTTATTTTAAATTGGATAAACTTTGCGGCTTCATTCTGTTTAAATTATTTAAACAAGGAAGAACATGCAAATATTTCTATCAAAATTTTCTCCCACATCTGTTATTAATACTATGAAAAAGAATAAAATATTTTTAATTATAATTAATAAATAACTTTAATTATTGTAGTTAAGATATAATATGTTAGTCAATGGGAAATATGTATAATTTTAATTAAAAATTGTCTTGATGTAATTATTTTTAAAAAAATTCATTACAATTGGGATTCATCCGAATGTCCCTGTTTACATACATAGAACTATGATCATTGTTTGATATATTTCGAAGCAGATTTTAAAAAACGTAATTTATGCCTATTCATATCATTTTAAAATAATAAATCTGTAAATCATTTTATATTCAAAGAAATGTTATAAAATGATCTTTATGATATTCTAAGTTTGTGTCATTTTAGCGTCTTGTCTTGAATGTCTTGACAAAAGTGTGCTACATTCACACAAATGAATTACTGAAAGAACGATTTATACTAAGTCATATTAAACATAGATACTGGCAGTTAATTTCAAATTATTTTTTCCCAAATTCTTTTTAGAATTTTCGATTTCCTACTTGGCGGTTTAAATTTCTGTTGATTTCAGTTCATAATATGGTTAACACATAAATTAATAAATGTAATCTAGGTAAATATAGAATAACTGGTATTGATATTTCTGTTCATACGTTTTAAATATATTGCAGACGTGAATAATTACAGTGGGTAATTATTATTAGCAAGTTAGTTATTCCACAAACCATATGCAAAATATCTCCTTGAATTATAATATATATCAAAACTGAATTATCTGAGATATAATAATTTCCCCTCATAGAAAGAAATAGCCTGAAGACAATTTATCATTTTTGAAAATTGTTTTAAGGAAAATTTCAAAACAAAATTCAACAATGAGCATAAATCCGTCCTAAATGCAATGACAATTGAAATCTATACCGTATAAACAACCCTGAATGGATCGGGATAAATTTTTTATGACAAGCTGTACCTTTATGCTAGGTATGAGGTCAGTTAAAGTTGTTAGAAAACGGATGACAACCTTTTTTTTTTATCTTGTCTTAGTACACAAGTATTTTGGGGACTAAAGGACATCTGCTATAAAATTTATTTAGCATTTTGTACCAATCCTAAATCCAATCAAGTTTAATCCTGACATTTGTTGCGCCTGGTAGAGTGTACAGCTCTTTGTCTGAAGAGTTCATTTCGACCTCATTCAGACTACACTAGATGGCAGTACTACAAGTTCTCTAATTTCACCTGCCATGTCTGAAGAGTTCATTTTTCTTTCGTTCAGATAACACTAGATGGTAGCACTACAACCCAGTGGCTGGTTTTGTATTTTAGTAGCAGAGACCAAGAAGAAGTCATTTGATCTTGGTGTGTCACCCTTAGAAGTATTGATTTTGGGATGGGAATTTACAAAATGATATAATTAATATGCCCCAGGTAATATTAGTAAACAGAGTGGTCTTTGCTGGTCCCAGGATCGAACTTACGTCTTTTGGTTCACGAGAACTGACTGAACTACCACGTTTCGATAACACTCCTGTTTGACAAAATCTTTTCATTCATTTTTCCATTATAATGCTGTAGATAAAAACTAAATAAATTAAATAAATAAACCCTTTTCATATTTTTTTTAATCATATTGCTTAAAGTGTTCATTTATCTGTTAAAGCAAATGTCAGTCAATGTGAAAGTGTGGAGATTTATTAACCCTATAAATATGTTCACAATACCCCATTAGGCATTGCATTTCAGATAAATAAGATTGGTTCAAAAGCTCAGAAAGGCAATGGGTATGAATTTTAGGGGATTATAAATAACTGATATGAATATTTCATTTCATATGCTAGATTACTTTACTGTCCCCACAGCATTTCAGTGCACTTAAGATATTAAGCAATGTTCAAAATAAATTTCCTCTGCACACTGATTCTCTATTCACCTAGCAATATGTAATACAAACTGAAAATTTATATATAAAGCCAAAGGCTATTTTTATTATATTAGAAGTTCAATTCAAAATGGTAATTTTACACAAATAGTTGATTCATCGAAGTAGTCAGCATAACTGTCTGAGGTTGTAAGAATTTTTAATATAAACCACGTAAGCTTTTTCCTGAAAATCCATTTATTAGTTAGTGGGCAGTATTCACATATTGCAAGGGACGAAACCATTAAAACTTAAAAGCACTCTCCTGGTAAATTGGATGCAATTAGCATGGGTGAATCCATCTTCTGTTGTTCAATAGTGTTTGTATTCGAAGAACCCAAGATATTTATCTTTGAATTATTGGCTCTTTTACTAAGCTATAGTAACAACAAACAAGTAATATTTGTAAAAATAAGCAGCTGTACAATGCTCCCGATAATGTATCAATATAAGGTTAAGGAGGCAAAACTTTAATTATTGTGAATTTAATGTTTACTTGAGTTGTTTAATATTCAAGATATAACCTTTGAATGATTAAAATTGTGTAAGTACTTTTTAATATAATAATTCTGTTTTAAAAGTAGTTTTCAAAAATATGCTGGTTGTGCAATAAATGCATATGAACATTTCAAAATTACTTAATATCGCAGTCATTTAGCTCATAAAGGAAGAGAGAAATATTACCATTATAAATTACACATAACATTTTCTTACATACTTCAGAGTGTATTGTCCAGAGCATTTTGCATATCAGAACAATTTTTAAGAAATTATAATTTTTAAATGTTCAAACATCATCCATCATATTAATGCAATTTATTTTAAATTCCATTTGAGTGAATTTTTGAAATATTATTATTACGAACTTTACTTGACACATCGGATAAAATCACTGCAATTTCGAAAGTGTCATTAAGTTTTCCCCTTCAACGGTAATTTTTAAATGCTTTTAGCAGACTTAATCTATTATCGTCTTGAAACAAGTTTCCGGCAAAGAAAGTGAATATTTCATGAGCTAAACATCGCGATTGTCTAATTTTCAGGAAACCATAGTTTGACTGTTCTAAAAATTTATAAATAATATTTTTCACTGCCTTTTCTAATTTCAAAGTGAAGAGTTTTATTCCTTTTGAAAAGAGTAGAATATGACTTTTATCCATTATATAAAGCTGAAAATTTTTAACTTGATTTTATTATTTGACGAGTTTTTATTTTTTATATATTTATTTATTATTTTTTTAATAAACTTTGTTAAATTCATGATTAATAACGAATTTTATTAAATAAATTAGTTTTTCTAATAATGGCAGTCACTGGGTAATTAATTCTTAGCCACAACAAGGCCAGAAATTGCTACTCATTTAGCGTTACCCATTGAGCACCTCTGAACCAAGGCACGGAGGCGAGTAGCATTACCCACGTCACACCCTACAAACCCATTTATAGACGGGCTACATAGATCCATCACCTCAGGAAAGGAAAAGAAACACAGAGAAGGTATCTCCATACCCAAGTCTGGATTTGAAGTTTCGAACCCAGGTCCCCCCCCCCACCATCCGTAGTCAGGAACGCTGACCATTAGTGTCTTGTGTTCTAGATTAGTCTTGTCTCTAGATTACATGGCCTTCATGATCACCTGACCTAAAATTGGTTGATTTCTGTGTTTTTGTTTACTAGAAAGAACTTCTGTACTAATCATCCTATTCAACACAGCATTCTATCAGTAGGGAATTTCATATAATTTTTTTTCCGAAATATAGCACTTGTATGATAATAGCTTTGTGTTTTCTTAGTAATATTGTACAATGCGATGATGATCATGTTGAACATTTTTTCCATGAATGAATGAATGGAATATATTGTTGTACTGCTCATTTCGCATCAAGTGGTCAGTAAATTTGTTTGCTTTTTTATTGTTTCTAAATAAAATTAGATTTATTTGCGTCTCTCTTTAAAATTATAATCTCTTTCTTAAAAAACTACACTCTTTATCAATATTTCTAGGGTTCCACTTTTTAAACTTTAACAAACTTTTGGCTTCCCAGTTTTAGGAAAGGAAATACGTGTAATACAAAAAATGAATAATAGTTGTCATTTTTGAAATACGTAATTAAACATCATATAGTATTTAATCTATTTACTTGTAATTTTACTATCATTTCTCGCTCAAAGGTTTAACTGAACTATTACCTAGACATAAATTCTAAAAAACTGTAAATAACTAACTGTAATTCTGCAAAGAACGGGCGAATACTTTCCATATCGGGTCCAAATGGGACATCGAATCGGTTTTGATAACTGCGCATTCTTGCCGTAGGACTCTGTTCTAATTTATGGTATTCCAATACAAAAAAAAAAAAAAAGTTGCTTAATGGAATACAATATTTCAGTTTCTACGCTAGCCTTTATTCACTATCCAGCAATCATGATCGCTTTAAACTTCGGAGAACCATTTACAGGTTATATATAGCGCTATCTGTTAACAGTTTTTGTAACTAAATTTTCAAAACTTATGTACACAATTTTTAGTTTTGCTAATAAATGAATGTACCGTTTATCGTATAATTCTATTGATCTTTGTTGTTGAGTTATTTAATTTTGAAATCAGGGCTTATTCATTGATTATCCTGTATAACGACATCAGCATATGAACTATTAAAATAATAGTATATTAATTTAATAGAAAAATATGTAGAATAATAATAGGTTATGGATTGATTTTAAGTGGAAATAAAAAGTGCAAATTAATTGGCTAAAAATGATTGAAAGTAAATTTTATGTGAAATTTTCAATTTAAAGAAACTCACTTTTCTATGTTGATTATTAGGAAACATACTTCGCTATTTAATCAAACACTATAATAAATAATGATTATAATAAATTAAAATTTAAGCTCATTTGGTTAAATATTACTAATTAGTTTTAAATATTACTTCAAAACAGTTTCCGTTCATGTTCATGAAATTATATATATAAAATCCCCCCTTTTTTATTAGATTGCGTGACACTAATGAAATAAAAAAAGAATAACTCAATCACTTCCATTTAATATTCCAGGTCAATTTACGCGTATAAGTAATTACCTAATGAACTAAATAATACAAAATCTTAAGAACATTTCAAACAATCGGAGAGTGTAAATTGCTCTTTAAATAAACTTGAATAATGAGCGTAATTATCCAACATTAAACAAAAGTATTTTCAAATATTTGAACGAATTCAGTTGATTAATGACATTAGTCTTATATAATGTTTATTTGCACAAAAAAACTTCTTCTATTAGGGGTTAAAAATCTAACAAATGAGTTCATTATATGCTGCTTATTATATAAATGCAAATAATAGTAATTGCACCACAGCCATTTTTTATGTGTGGCGGTAAACCTAATTAAAATAGGTTTTTAAAAAAATACAGACTGTTACTTTATAAGATTTTGTTACCACGTTGTGGACAATCTAATGGCAGAAGTTTCAGGTAAGTTTTTTTATATCTACCACACAATGTAGCTTCCCTGTAAAAAAAATTTCATAGGTAATGGACCATTTTTACTTATTCCAAAGGAGAAAACTAGGAAAATTCCTAAGCATCCAAAGTGATAAACGTGTATGTGGAAAGAAGGAAACAGAAATTATTATCCCTTGATTTATAATGACTGGGATTATGTACTACTAATGAAAACATAATTTGAAAATTTTGAACTCTCTCTCTCTTTTTTATTAGATTATTATATTGCATTACGTTTTAGTGATTATTTTTTGGAAATATTGTTACAGTCAACCTAGGATTTTTACCAACCTAGGAATTTTCGATATCCTAGGATTGCCTAGGTGCCACCCTAGTCTGCCACATAGATTGGTAGGTTTTTGTCACCTTAGGTAGGAGTTTTTGCGATCCTAGGATGTTGATGGCTTCAATTGTGGCATAATTTTAAACTCTGTGATGTAATAAGGTAATCAAATATATTACACACCTTTCCACGCTACTCTAATTCAATACACCTTATGGACCTTATGAAAACTTTTGTGGGCTCTCTCAGCATGACCATCAATGATTAGCTCATGTGCAGCTCCCACTATCTCCTAGCTACAAGAATGAAGTCATCTCTCCTCTGGCCAACATTAGAAGGATTTCTTCTTCATCAAGGATTTATCATCTTACTTTCTGCATAAGTACTTCTTGTATATCCGTATTCGTTCTTTAAATGAAATGAATGTCATTCAAGAATAATGAGTTCAGAAATCTTTGCAAATATGAATTGTAGGCTTCATTTTAAGAAATCCTTCAATACCTCTGATGTACTTGATCAACAGACATATGCATAGAAATTGATGGGTACAAAAAGAAAGAATAATTGACAAGATAGATTGCAATCTTTTCACTGATACATTCAAAAGAAATGGCGTCTAATACCTGAGTGCACCACATTATTACTTGATTATTGTATCACATCATGAAAAATACTAATCAATCAATCAAGGTTATTTTCACTATGGCATTTGATTTTATCTTAAAACATTTACTTCATGTCAACACAGTGGAACACCTAGAAAATGTACATTGTTTGGATTATCATTTCATAATGAACCTCAAATTGTTTCAATTTTCTGTGATTCCAACGATAACAAAGCTGGATACCTAAATGACAGGTCATTGTAATTTAAGACATAGTAGGGTTCTTTTTGTAACATTAAGAAAGTGTGATTGTTTTTAGGAAATACTGTTATAGGCTACATTATGCAGCATCAGTGCACATAGTAATATGTTCTGGTGTCATACTGCATTAAAATCCTGTATTTATTGTACATTGATCAATTAACACAGTATCTATGAAACTGAAAAGCGAGTTTTTTTTAATCCTAAAAGCAGGTATATTTCTTCAGCTAAAGTTACCCCCATGACACATGTAACACCACATAGCATTCAAGTTTCTTATCTTTATCTTTATTTAATCTATAACAGAGTTGCACACACTAACAGAAACAGCATATTTGAAATCTTCAGCATGACACAAATTTATGCAGAGCAACTGCTTTAGCATGATTACAAATAAAATAAGTGAATAAAGTTACAAGTGTGTCATCTAAGAAACTGTTTTAACATATTCGAATATCTTCCCTATATTTTCCAGCTACGAGAATTTTCATTTACACTGTACAATATTTAAATGTCGTAGGAAAATTTCTGATTGCTATATGGAAATAATTTAACGGCTGAATGCATTTGGTAAACATTTTGTCATATTCATTTATGATATTCATACATTCTATTGCTTCATTACTTTCCAAAAGGACTTTTCATAGATACTCGGTGCTACCACCGAGTATCTATGAAAAGTAAAATATACAAATACATATAAAAAATCCCTTACTCAAGGGAAGAGGACGAAATTGATACAAATAGATGATATTTCACCTGTTGCTCATTTTATGCTGGAATCAAACCCAAGACATTACTGGTCGTATAGAGAAAAGTAATAACTACACTGAGTCATTTTAAACTTGATTTTAACAAAGTTCATATTGTATACCTAATTGCTGCAATTCTTTGAATGAAGTGGATTGAAATAAATCTATCCAATGCTGTTTTCAGCAGCAAGTTTATTATGATGTCTAAATATTTAAAAGTTATGGTATTATGTAGAATAAATATCTCTTTTATTGTAGAAATGTTCAAAATAAGAAGTAAATATTACTAATATGCCACAGTTAAATTTTATTTTTATACATTTATTTATGTTTCTAACATAAAATACTTACTATGAAATATTTTGAGATTAAGTACATATTTGCTGGATTTTTGGCGAAATAACCATCAAATTATTAAGCAGTTGAGTCGGAGATAAAATGAAAATGTTTTTGCAGTTTATTTTCATTTCAAGGATTACTTGAAATGCTACGAAAGTCGATATCATCATCTGATCCTTATTTTAAAAGTAATTGTACCAATATTTCATTGAAGGAGAATGATTTAACGAGCATCTAAGCTGAAAAAATAAAGCAATAAAGCATGCACCAAACACTTCAGATCAAGCATTTATGAACAAGCATTCCACACACAACTGGATTTATGCATTTAATAACTTGTGTATGCACCAAAGTATACGAAGACCTAGACGCTCTTATATGATAGATTCTTTACTATATATACTGTTGAGAGTCTAAACTTGGGAAATTATACCTGAAGCATCAATATATCATAGAATATAATAATACGCTAACAAAAAAAAATAAAAAATCTTTTTTTTAAGTTGTTATAAATGCATGAGAAACAGATATATTAATATAAAAAATCTCATTTGAAAGTATAATATATGTTATTCCGAATCTATATCTAAAATATACATCTTCATTTATCAATTAATTTTAATTTATATTTAAACATTTGTTTCTTTTCGTAAGTTAACCCAATAATTTGATTAAAAATGCTTTTTTATTCATTAAATATTTAATATTTATTTAAGAACCTTATCTAATAAGATTTAAATAATTAAAGTGATTAAATTTTGAATTTTATGAATTTTATTATTTAACAATATTATTTATATTCATTTCTACTAATGTGTGGAATATTAATGGTATTATTAAATTTTTTTCGGTACATTAAAAATACTATAATATCAATAATTTTCTCATTTATGTTCATTATTCTTCCAAGTAAGGAACTGTTCCTATATTATAGGAATATAATAGCTTCTAATTTTAATTGAATTCGAAATAAATTGCTAGAATATTTGCCAATACTTATAACCAATTTACTAAAATTTTTGTATCTTTTATAAAAAAGGTTAGTGATTATCATTTATAAGAATGAAGTAATAGCCTCTATTTAAGTATTTATTTCTTTATTCGTTAAAGCTAGTTTAAGTATAACTTAAATTAGCTTTAATATTTTGCATATTGGGTGAATGACACAAAAAAGTTTCTTAAAATATAAATACTTCATATATTTAAATTAAAAATTCAGACTTTTTATCAAATATTAAGTGAGTTATTTGTGTACATCAATCAAGTACTAATTTTTCTTGCAGTAAATCATTCTAGTTATAAGATTTTATATTAAAAATGTACTCAATAAAATCTTAAGCAGAGAAGTTTAAATATTATTAAAATAAATGTATCTTGTGTATTTAAATAAATACATATTTAAATGTTATGAAATTTATAAAAATAAAAAATATAAAAATGTCTATACTCATAATTGAAAGAAAACTTACTTCCAACATAGTTAGAAATAGCCATTATTTCATAAGGAATAATTATTTTTAAATTCAAATGTTATTGTTTCAAAGCAATTTCTTCCATAAATTTAATTGATCTGAATACTTTTACTTGCTTAAAATGTTTTCTAACATAATTGATCATTATGGTATTTCACCAAAAATCTGAATAATAAAATTGCAGACTTATGAAAAATGATTAAAAATATCTTTAATTTAATAAATAATGAACACCAGATAATTTTGCAATATATTTGTGGGGTTCAAGCAATAAAATAAAAAACTTTTATTTCTTAAAAATTAAAACTCATACATGCTTTGAATTACGAGGATTATAACTGAACGAAAAACTTAAACAGCATGATTTCAAAATTTGATTCCGTTTTACATGAGGTCAGATGAATACATATATGCACAGAAAATATAAATGTTATACATAAAATTATATTAAATACTCTCACGAAATTTTCAGTATTTTGCAAACGATAAAAGTATAATAGATTTGGGAAATTATGTATAAAGTAACATCATAACAACAAAATTTGAAATGAGGTACTGCATTTAATATTGAATTTTAAAATTATTTTATAATTTTCATACAACGTGTACTGTTTTTTCCCCTGCTAAACACAATAGCTAATTACTATATTATATAAGCATATTCATGCATATCCTTATCCGTAAATTGTATTTAGTATCTAATATACCATAAAAAGCAGCAATAATCTTCCAAAAACGTCGCTTTGACTCTCATTTACAACATCCTCGAGGTTTGTTAGTAAGGTTGTCGAGGAAGTATCCTTAATGTTTATGGATAATAACTGGGCTTACAAGTTGGAAAGCTATCCACTCTTTTCCTCCTGTAAATAACTACTCATAAAAGAGCCTGCAGATTACCTTTACTCCCTGGAGCACTCTGAATGGTAAATAACAGCTTTATGATATTATCTCGGACTACAGACAGAATGTTTGTTATTTAATTCTAGTTCCATATTCATGCGCAAATTATTGTTTTCGATATTGTACAAGTTTTCAGTACAAAATATTATCTATTTAGAAATATTTAACAGACTCCATAGAAAATAAGATTAAATTTAATCTTTTATTAAGAGTTAATAGTTTATTTTATTTGTATATTTGTATGCAAAAATTAATGGAATCAAAAAAGAATGCAGTTGGAAGAAATATTGAAAAATTGAAAAAAGCCGCAAAAAACATGAAAATTAATTTGTCTTGATAAAATAATTAATCTGCAGGCTGATGACTGAATGGTTATCGTTACTGACTCCTTGCTTGTTGATCACGGGTTCAAATCCGGGATTGGTCATGGATTCCCGGAATGGGGATGTTGCTTTTTCCTTCTGGGTGTTAATTGTCCTTCCATCTGAGATGACTGATTACGGCCCAACCTATCAATGGGTTTCTGAATTTAGTGGATAGTGCTACTCTCCTCAGAGAATTGGTTCACAGGTGCCCATCGAGATATATGAGTAGCAGTTTATGGTATTTTTGTGACAAAAGGTTAGTCGCCCAACACTTGTCTTTAGAAAAAAAAACACATAATTTATCTGGATTATCATCATAAAATATAACTTGTTATTCAACATTTTGTTGATAATTTAATTCAAAATAATTGGAAGAGCATCATTAAGCTTGTCTCATTATAAATCACAATATGCATGCATCGATTTTAGGCATTGAATTTTATTTTCTTGTTTATATTTATTCTAATTTTTTAACAATGTATAATTGAAACGATTCTCAATTTTAATTTCAGCGATAAATTAAACTGATGGTAAAATGAAATTTCTAAGCAGTTTATGAAAAAATTTCTAATAAATCTTCTTGATAATCTACACAAATAATTGGAGATAAAAAAGCGTAATGTAAATTTCATAATTTTGCAAATGTATTTAGAAAGCTGTAGTGTTTAAATAACGCCTAAAAAGACTACGGGAAACATTCAAAATTTAAAGCTAAATAATGTAGCCTTATGACTCTGAACATTATAGTTTTTGATATTCAGTGATTTTTAGATAGTTAGATAGATAAGTACCGAGAAAGATAGATAAATAAATATTTAGAGAGATAAATTGATAGACAGATAGATTCATAACAAAATACAAATATAGCAACCAATATAGATAGGTAGATACTCAAGGGATTATTGATACCATAAGAAAAGCAATCTGCAAAACAAATGATTAAATGAAACGAACACTTTTAAATTTCCTAATCATATTTTCCTGTGAAAATCCATGGTTAGAACTAAAAGTCAAGTTAGAATTAAAATTCTTATATAGAAATGCGAATATTTTCATAATTTTATTATGAATATAATCTGTATGTACAATATACGAGATAGAAAAAAAAATGTCAATAGAGTACTGTGAAGAGATCAAAGAAATTAAAAAAAGAAAAATTGTAGACTACAGAGTTAAAAAAAGCTGAGTTTTTTAAATGTTTTTACTTCAGAATACTATTAAACATAATTATAATATTCAATCGAAGCATAATATCAATGCAAAAATCTTCAAAGTAATTATGGTGCATCATAAGGAGAGGAATTAGCACCCTTTCAAAGTGGACCACAATCTGATAACGTTATAGTTCGTCAAATGAGAATATGACATATCTTAATAGTTTTGGGATCGATGTAGAATATTTTTAGTCTTTAATAAGTAACTTCCAAAAATTTTTTAAACATTAAATGAAATACTTGTTGAAGTATAAATGCATCCGCCTAATTTGATGTAGTTTAATCATTAAATTTGAATTAAATCTTTATAAAAATTCATGAGGACTATTTTGTGAAAACACATTTTCCTCTAGTATTTATGCAACATGGTTAATAAATTCAAAACTTAGATCACGGTAGGTACTAAGCGTAATTTCACAGAAATCCTTACTAGTTCCTATTATCAAACACACTGCTAAATGCAAATTGTTTTGTTTGACACCGAGTAGTGAAAAAAACTTAATGATCTGAGGATACTATAAGGAGTTTCAACTCCAACGCCTAAATTGCTTCAAAGATAATGGGCCGAATTCACATGCCGAAGGGAGAAAACTCCAAAAATTCCAAAACAACCATCATTACAGATATCCATACCATAGACAGAAAATAGAACATAGATCTTTCAGTGTTCAGCAATGGTTGGAATCAAACCTAAGACCTTTAACAATTAAAAGCACTAGCCAATCACTAGGCCAAGGTGACTTTAATAGTTTTGTTTAAATTTATCCAATAAAAGGTACTGAGTAATGCATTGAAATACAGCGTTAAATCTAATAAACAATTTTTCTCACAAATAATGAACAACATTTTGAACGCTTGTAGGCAACTTTTACATTGCAAATTGTTTTCATTTTATAATTTATTTTTAGTAAATTGTAGAACCAAGGAAATATCCTTTGATCTCTAAATGCTAATCGAGATTAATTTTAAAGTGTGTCCCACTATTTTAGTGTTTATCTTTTATATAACATCTGCATTATTTTTATTATTCATTGAAAAATGTATATACATTAGATATTGAACACTTATTTGCTTTGTCTAATTTCTTTAAAAATATTGAGTAATATATGCATTAATTTATATTTTCTGTACACGTAAGTATTTTTTAAATGTTAATTTTTATAATAACGAGAAAAATATAATAAAAATCTCATATATTTTTACTTTAAAAATATTTAAATTTATAAGTACAAACCAAATGCGTAAAAAGCTTACATATAAATCTAGTATAACAGAACACCAAGCACTAGAAAAAAACATTGCAATTTAACAGAAGAAATATTACGTTTTGTCGTGTTAACACAATAATAAAAGTTTCACTCAACTAAAAACTAAAATAGTAACTGTAAAATTCGGTGTTAGCAAAACATCTCACCTTTTAAAGCAAAAAAATAAATAAATAAATAACAGGAAAAATAGCTTTTGCTCTTTACTTATTACAACTTTCTCCCTTTTTTACTAACAAACAAATTTTCTGCTTATCCTCCTTTAATGCTTTTCCGAAGTGCGCATCTCTAAGATTCCATTCTTAAGGTGAGTTCTCGGTCGATGGCTCGAATAACACACCTTAACTTTTGAGAAGTAGTTCAACATCAAAACTCTTTCTGGCATCAAATAAAAAGATATGACCAGAAAATGCAATTCGTAAATTGGTTCGGGAAAAATATTTTCTTTCTTTTTATTTCTTTTCCTCAGACTGCGTCCTGGTTCACAGTAACTTACTAGCTTTAAAAACAGGAAATATATTTTTTTTTTACTTCACTTGTTTATTATTTTTCGATCATTAATTTTAGTTTGAAAGAAATAATGCAAGGTATTAGATTTTTATTTATTTCATTTATGCTACTCAAAAGTTTGTAAACTGAGTTTGAATTTTTATGTTTTCATAACAATTAAATTTAATTTTGAGAATGTAAACAAGAATTATTTTGTGTATATAATTGCGTGCTTGATAAAAAAAATACTCATAATGGTAAATAAGATTTCATTTAAACACATATTAAATGGAAAAAGATTCAGAATTTTACAAAACTTAATCTAAAACCAGTGGTACAACAGCTCTTATGCGGGTCAAAGCCTACAGTACTCATATCTGTTTCACCTGGGGTACGAAGCATATGTCTCAATTACATGAATAACCGGTTAGGTGGTCAGATTTACTTGGAAACCCCAGTGTTAAGTAATAAATATTGTGGGTTTTCAGTTTATCGACCCAGTGAAGAGATGAAGGACTGAGTCGATCTTGTCAAGCCTGAGGATCGAACCTGTGATCAGTGCTTTGGAAGCATTTCCAACTACCTCTAAGTCAATTTTATACAACGCATGCATGAATATTTCATAATAAAAATTACAGAAAATACCAACCAGATTATATCTCACTACAAAAATTTAATTAAGTGTATCTGAGTTTGCTCCTTCAAATAAAAAAAAAACTATTTCGTTAGCATAACATAAGCAAAAATTGTGCAGTATACGTATTCTTAAATAGTGTAATTATGTATGAAAAGAACTTCTGTTTAAATATCAAATATTGTACATGTAAAATTTAAAAATAGTTAATTTATTAGAATAATATCCCAAAATTGATTGTAATTAAAATGTAAAATTAAACTCATTGAAATTAAATTTTTATTTTCAAGCAATGAATGAACATATGTACAGATTATTATATATAGCAAAAATATTTATTGTACACATAATCCTATGACATGCATTTTAATGATACGAAAAAAGAATTTGAATGAAAAGAAAAAGAAATGATTAAAATTTTGAAATTTCAAACAGTAAGTAAAAACATTTGAAAGTCACATTACGAAATTTAGTTTTTTTTCCAGTATAAGCAAAAGATGTCTAGTGAACTCAATCATATGAGAAGAAATAATTTGCTCTAATCCAACAAATGAATAATGTATCCAACTTTTAAAATACATATTTCGTAATTTAAATATAATTAAATAAAATCAAACAATGTACCTATTTTTACGAAACAAAATTAATAATAATGCTCAAACCATGATTCGAACCCGTGACCATTATCCAAGGAGTCAGGAACTCTAACTACTCAGCCATTGACCGTCAGTCTCAAAACTACATTTTTATAGAATGGTTAGCTATTTTGTAGTACATGACAACTATGATTCGACCAACATTCTTATGCAGCAATAAATTGATTTAAGTAACTTTTCTCAATAAAAATAAAATAATCATAATGTGAAACATCATTCATATCCTTTCTGATAATCTATTTTATAACCTATGAAAAGAAACATTGATTTTAAACAGCCTCTTGAAATAATTCTAAGTGCAATCAATCATTTTATATGTTATAAAATGGTTCTCATACAAGAAGGTTTCCTTAGGAAGAATAGGAAATGCTTCTCTCTAGTGCCTGGAAGTGGAATTTTTAACATTTTCTCAGAATGAAGTAAAACACAGATGTTTACTTTTTGAAAGGAAACTTCACATCCAATGTCTGTTTTTTAGAAACTCTTCGTTGGCAATTCTAATATTTCGTATTGAATAATTTTTTTCAGTTTTATACTTTTTTTTCTCCATGATAAAATAAAGCACAACACTGTTATAGAAATATTTATCTGATCTTTTTCAGAAGCTTGTCTAAATTTTCAAGTGTTCAGGAAAAATGATTCAATCGGAATAATATTTTAAGTCTTGACCAATCAATTTTATGACATTTTTAATTAACTTCTTCTAAGTTTTACTCTATGAAATAAACTATACATTTTTTTTAATAAAAAAATTCTTGTAAAATATAAGAGTTCTGTACGAAACTAATATTGATGACATTTTTCTAATTTTAATTAAATGTTTTAATAAAATGTGATGATGTATTTGATGGTGAAAAAGAGAAAATTATTTAAGGAGCTGTTAATAGAAGCAAATGACATGCAAAAATTTATTTGCAAATGTATGTTATTTCGTATTTTATGAGAAAATAAATTAATAAATTATTTTCATATTATAAATTAAAATGTATTTAAATGATTGCAAAGCCTATATTAAGATATTATAATGATAAATATATGACCACTGAAACACTTATATAAAAAAAAATTTTTATGTACCAAAAGATTGTATATATACACCTGGAAATTAAAAATATAATGGGTTACTTTCATTCAAAATATTATATATCAATATTTGATCATCATATTAGGTTCCTTGCATAAGTGATACTTATGCAAGAAACCTGATACGAATATACGAAAAAATTTAAAATGTAATAATCTTTTTATAATAAATTTCACTTAAGAAATGTTTACAAAGGAAAAAATCTTCACACCCTCTTAAACGAAACTTTATATAATTTAAAGATTTTTTTTCGTCGTTTGTATTTAAATTTATGCATTAACAAATAATAAATATGAAAAACGATTTTAATTTTAAATTTTGCAAAATTTACCTTTCAGAATCTTACAATGAGATGTGTGTATGTGTTTAATATGAATAAAAGGAAGTGTAAAGTTATAGTTCACTGAGACCATTCGATGATATTTGTTAATTTAAAAACTCGCCACTCAGAAAGACATGTAAAAACAGTAACAGAGTTTATTGTTGCAATTTATTTCATATTTTAAGTATTATCTGTTTTAAAAATAGTAGAAATTACAGAAAATACATAAAGATTTTAATACAATTTCGATAACGCTAACTTTTAATTATCAATTTCAAATTTTCTTCATTAATTATCAATATATATTAATTCAAAATGTGGAACATTTTTTCCCCAAATATTTCCATAATTTATTAAACTTTTATGGAAAGAAAAGCTCTTATTATAATTCTTTTTTATATTTTCAATGGTTTATATCTTTAGTTAATATATGAAATAATTTGATATTTCAGATAATAAATTTATAAAGAAATTATATATATATATGGTACTCTTTAATATTTTACTTTTGTTTGCTATATATTTATTACTATTTCGTTTTTTGCACGATTTTAAGGATGATAAATATTGAACTACGCAAATTAATTAGTTCCTCTGTATCGGCAGACTAAATTATATATTTTTCGACATTTATAATTGTTAATAAAATGTAATAGTTCACCATTCTTAAGCTAACAATGGTGTTATACATTAAACATGTTGTAACTATCCACAAAATACACCTTTAATAAATTATAACAATTTTTTTATATCAGGAAAGTATAATTTATTTTTAATTAATATCGATATAGATTAAATATGAAACTATGTTTGATTTCGCTTATCACTCAATATTTACTTATTATTTCTAATTAAAGATCTATATAATCTTGACTGCTTCATGTAAGATTTAGAATAAATGATTAAAATTAAAGTTACCAGAGGAATCTGCAGTTACCGAGATGAGCATTCCGCATGAGTTGCCACTAATTCACTGAATTCAGTAAGCTAAGTTACTTTAAATTTTAAGTACACTTCAAACAATGGAAAGGGTGAAAGTGATGCTTAACGCAAACTTGAACAATGATCCCCGTTATCCATCCTCACGTAATAATGATTTCAAATATTTGCATGAATTCCATGGTAATCATTGCCAGTAGTCACAGAAATATTTTTTTCATACTTAATGTGTGGTATAAATTTATGTTTCTCTTGAGAGTTGACTTTAAAAGTATGAAAAAAA
>JAPDSC010127243.1:38599-52006 GCA_026290005.1 Latrodectus geometricus
TTATTATTATTATTATTATTATTATTATAGTAAGCAAAAACCAAATCTAATTGTTAAATAAACCGAACTATAGTAATTTTTCACTAGCATGTAAAAAATGCAAAAAGAGAGAAGAACTGATTTTAAGAATCATTGGAAATATCTAGAGATTATTTCCAATTTAAAGATTACTTATTTATTTCAAATTCCAAAATTTGACTTATTATGCATTGAAATACTTTGTAAAATGTTTTCAGATTTGTATGCAAAAACAACAAAATCTATTATTCCCATTATATGTAATTCACCATAAATTCAATTATATATGGATATAATATTATTGTTTAATATTACTTTAGCTGAAAGCATTATGAAATATTTGATCATAAATATTGAAAGCATTATAAATAATTATCAGTTTTGTTACAATATACTACAACAATTTTGAACAAAACTTCAAGTAACCACTTTCTAATTTTTTATAATAAATGATTCTAATAATTTTAATTTAAATAATAATACCTCTATATTTAAATTTTAATTTAAAATATTTTCCAGAACTATTGCGTTTCAGAAATATTTATCATTCATTTGCATAATAAAATATCTGAATGATATGGACATAAATTACAACAATTTTACGAACATGCTTATGACAATGAAAAATAATAACTTGTATGAATTGAACATAATTATTCATAATGATATAACATGAAATCAAAAATATACTTACATTTCCGTAAAACTCTAATTGTTTTTAACTGTTGAAAATGTCCAAAAACTATGAAAACATAGTTCTTATTTTATTATGTGCATTCATTTTTTAAAAAGTATCAAGTATATATATTAACACACATTACGTTAAAAACTCATATACTTCCAAAAAAATTATATTTACAAATAATGAAAGACATAATCTTTGGTACAGATGTGTGTGTGTGTTCATATTACAGTTACATTTTGTACATGAAGCTACTCTGTGATCTAATTCAAAAATTGGTTTCCAATCTATTGCAGACTTTGATTTTCCAGATAGGAATCGAATTTATGAATTGAAGAACAATAAAAGTTATCTATTATCTGACTGGGTGAAAATATTTGTAGTATATAATGATAAAGGTTTGAAAGTTATATCATCAAATAAGTAATTTAATTTAGCTAACCACTGTCACTATTCAACAAATATTTAAATCCTGAGTTGAAACATATAATGTAATTATAGCTTTTTCATTTATTGCGTAATGTCATTATTGATAGTCATTTTTAGACTCCAAATACATAAAATGCTTTTTTGAATCTCATTAATCTAAATATTAGTTCTCAAGCATGACTACTGAATTTCTATTAAATTGAATTTGTGAAGTGAAAAAAAGTATAATTATATATTTGATTTTTTAGGGTATAGGATACAATACCTTTATTATTTACAATATGAAAGCAACAAGTTAATTTTAAAAATTGGCTTTAAATACATTTTTATGTAATCATAAAATTTATATTTTAACTATACCTTAAATAAATTCCAAACTCATAAACTATTTATGAGTTCCTCTAAATACCTACGGACTGACTTTGTTTAAATATTTGGATAAATATTTTTTAGAAGAATTCCTTGTTAGGAATTTTAATTAATTGTGAGTACATTCGACAAGTAAGATTATTAAACAACTAAAAATTACTAAATCATAAATAATGTTAGCAAATGGAATGGATATTATGATCAATAGAAATTACTAATAATAAAATTAAAATATTAATCTTATTATAATATTAATAAATAATAAGAAAAGGTTAATCAATATACTTGAGCTTAATTAACTTCTTCATTAAGTTCAATTTTAATTTTAAACGCTGTTATGAGCAAATTTGTAATACAAAAAATAAATAAACCCTGCTTTAACCAAAATACGTTCCTCTAATTTTGTTATTAATTTCATTAAATAAAACTATTTGATTTTCATCAATCAAGATTAATTATTAACTTCCCATAATAAACAACAAGAGGAAGAATCATAATATAATTTTATGACATATTATGATATGTAATTTATTTTTAGTATATTTTACATATGATACCATGCACACAGTTTACTTCTTAATGAAGTATTAATGATCTAAATTAATCCAATATAATTATTTTTCAGACGTCTTTGTTGTTTGTAATGAAATGTATTATGTGTTTCATAGATGGAATATCAATTAAAAATATATTTACAAGAAAAATTAACCTTAATTCTATTGCCTTTTTCATTAAACCGTGTATAATTGAAACAAATAAATGAAAATAATGAATGCAAGAACGATAAATGCTGATTTTTATCAAATAGAAGTGGAGGATTACTTATACTACACAAACTAATCCGAACTTTTCTAAATTAAAAATATTTGAGTTCTATAAACTTTTGCCAAATAAATATTGTCGCTATCTATTATTAAAAAAACTATTTTTACCGTAAATTTAAACTTTTGTGAGCAACTTTAGTAATTTAATTCGGAGTTTTGAGTTCTGAGTTAATTTAATAATGGTCGGAACTATTCTAAATAAATACAGAAACCTACTGCTTATCACAAATATAACAATGAGTTTTCTTGTAGCTTTTATTTTTTACAAATTAGAAAACATTTAACTTTAGCTGACAGTTTAAAATGGATTCTGAACAGCTAAAAAAATCCAATTTTGAAATAGATTTCAAACGCATGAACTATTGAATTAAATGCCAGATAATTAGCATTCCGTTAACAATTTAGTAAATATGTGGGTGGAGTTTCATAACATGATACGAGAAAACATTTTAACAAATTCATCTCTAATATAAAATAAGTATTCATAAAAGACAGAATAAATTTAAAATATAACTTCTTGATGTATGTATTTCAAAAATAAAATAAAATTATCCATACAAAATTTCACCATGGCCTTAAAAATTGTTATTTGATTAAATGCTTTGGAAATGCATTGAAACTTCTCCACGATAAAAGGAAAATGATAAAACAGTTTCTGAGAAAATCTACAGTAGTTAAACATGAAAAAAACTGAATGACGTGCTCAAATATGAATTCTTAGAAATTAAACTTCAAAGGTGAGTGCTCAAATGTGAAATCAAACATTCCTCTGATTAATTGAAGAAAAAAACCATGAGAAATCTCTCAGTTCTTTCAAAATATTCCAGCTCTTTAGCAACGAATTTGTATGTTACAGTGATTGGAGTAGCTTAATTCAACAAGCTTTTCATATGCAGTTTTAAGGATTCATCTTTAAATAATTTAAAGTCCCATTAGTAAATAAACCAAAAGTATGATATCAAATCTCTTATTTATTTATTATTTGATATATTCAAAACAAACTCTTCCTTCTTCTTCTGCTCAATGAATCCTAAAAGAAAATTTGATAAATTCTGGAAATCTGGAAATATTTTTTAAACTATTTCTCTTTTATAATTGTGGTTAGAGAAATTCCATATTTATTCATGATCTTGAATCACAGGCAAATGTAAAATATTCCATTTCATATGTAGAGCGTCTTTCGTGGAACATTCAAATGATGAAAGAGAGATGAATATTTAAATTTTATTCCCCTTCATTAACAAAAATTCTGCCATGAGTTTTTATAAAATGTCTCTGATGAAATTGTTTTTATTAATATAAATTAATTATTTAACAAATAATTAAAAAATGAAAATTTCATTAATAAGAGGATATGCTATATATTTACAATGTGCAATCAAATAATTTTTATTTATAAAAATAACTTAATCCTATTTGTCACCGCGCAGTTGATACTGTCGGAGGAATGACTGGCACACCTTCTCGAAATTTTGCACCCGGATCCTCAGTTGAGTCTACAGATGTCTTGTAAACTAAAGATTTCATGTGCCCTTAGAAGGAAAAATCCACTGGGTTGAATTGCGGTGAGCGAGGTGGGATAGTCATGAATCCGCTAAATCCAATCCATCGTGCGGGGTATGTGGCATTCGAAAAGTTGCACACCATGATGGGAGAATATGTTGGGGCTCCATCGTGCTTAAACTACATGTCTCTCTGGATGGGGAGTGGAACAGCCTGCAATAAACAGGGAAGCACTTGTTCCGAGATAATACGGTATGTTGTACCTTTCAAATGGTCTGGCATGATGTAACGGTATTTACAAGGCAATCAGCAAGGTTACCTGAACAGAGGTTCTCAGAAAATTTCAGCTAGTGTCCACGAACGGGTTGTACAATGGAAATTTTCGTCAGACCAAACGTGTTGATTGCGCGTGTTGAAAATACTTTCTCTACTGCGTGTAGCCTCATCACAAAATACTAACGCAGAAATTCATGGAATTTTATTATACATCCTCAGCAACCACTCCACATAGTCTACCAGGCAGGGATTGTCATCGGTCTGCAAAGATTGCACTTTTTGCGTTCCTCTTGTAAAATACGATACACTGCTGGTTGAGAAATACCCATTTCCGAAGCAATAGCTCGGGTATTTGTGGAAGGAGTTACTTTAAATATAATCAAAATGCTGTCTTCTATTTCGGGCTTTCGTGCATTTCGTGAACGTCCTGCATTGCTGTTTGACATGTCAAAGGAACTGTTTTCTCACAGTCGTCAATCAACACTGAAAATGTAGGCTGATTTGGAATACGTCGAATTGGAAACCGCTGTACGTACAATCTTCATGCTACGCATCCATTCAAATTTCTTTCACCATATATGTGATAAATATCAGCCAATTCTTCGTACGTGTACGAGGCTATAGCATTTACGAAAACTTTCGGACGATGTTATCAAGATAATACTTCAAACTATAATGTTGTAATGTTTTTAAAGTACTACGTTTACTCTGATTGGATTTCTCCGGCAACTAATAAGAGCAAAATGTTTTTTCTACTCTATGGAAATTTGTATACGATAAATTCATGACAGAATCTTAATGTGTTTCTACTTTTTTCATTCTTTTTCTCAGAGTGGAATGCGATACTATGTTCCTATGTAATTATTTCTTGTATGGATGGGTACTATCATTCCTCTTAATTTGTAAAAAACAATATAATACCACCCTGTATATGTCATCAATTATATTTAAGTGATGTAGTATTTATGTCACTTATGCATTGCAATCCGTAATGAAATAGAGATATATATTTCTCAAATAATATATATAACGATATAAATACCTAGATTTATATTTAAAAGTTTCAGAGAAAAATCTGATTGATATTCTAAAAACAATATTCAGAAAAAAAAGAAAAAGACAATTGATATTTGCATATAAATTCATTCTTTATCATATGCAATTAATTTCATGAGATGAAAAGTAATATCAGTTTGCTGTTATTTTACAAAACATAAAATTTGCAAGATTATATTTTCTAGTAGAGATTAATGAAATATTGCAAATTAAGAGATTTATGTTTTAAAGTACCAAAATAAAAAAAAAATGTAATCCCAAAAAATTTAAAATAAATTAATTAGAAATATCTAACAAACATGGAAATTTGACTTAATAATTCTACTTTTCATTAAACTCATCATAAATATTCATCATGTTTTGAGTAAATATAAAAATGTTCAACACATATTTCTTATTGACCTTTTACATAAATCTTTAACAACTAAATTTTATAATCCTATCAGGAGTTTGGAATTTTTTTTTTATAATTCTTGATATAATATATTTAATTCTCGAGTATTCAAGGAATAAATTGATTTAAATTCTTGTAACTATGCCAAAACTAAAATACCATAACAAAGCCACGTTTAAAAAATTTCTTTTAAGCATTGCTTGCTGTTTTCTTCTCTCTCGTTTTCTCCCTTTTAGTATTTTTTTGTAATCCTTTTATTTTTCGAAACCTGCAGACTTTAATCCTTTGAAAAATATCTTTGAAAATATTTTCTGTTATTTTAAATATTTGATACAATATTTGAAGTCAACATATTCGTATAAAAGCGTTTCAAAATAGTTTATATAATTTGAGAAAAAATTCGTCAGCTAAAATAAGGAGTTGCTTTTCTTATTTTTAAACAAACAAGATTCTCTATAATCTAATCCTTTTTTATAATATTCCAAACATGACACATAATAAAGTATTTTTAATATAAAATTTAAAAAGCTATTTAAAGCCATATTTAATAAACATTTTTTCATTTTGGCTTTCAAAATCAAAGATTTCAATTAATGGCCTCATGGAAAATTATTATAAAATAAATATTTTATTTAAAAAATAAGTTGCTTAATCGATATGGTTTCATGTTTCATAAGTTTAATACTTGAAAATAATTGAAAAACAGGAAAAACTTAATAATCTGCAGTAACTAATTATTAACAATGAAAGGGAGAATTTATTAAATTATTATGTATAAATTATTGACTTCATAATTTTAATTTTTCACTTCATTAGAACTTCCGAATTTTAAATTCTATATGGAAAATTTTAATTACATTTTTTCTGTTATTAGAAAATATAACCGAATTTTGAGATAAAAATATATGTGTCTGTCATTTAGAAGAGGTATTCTGAAAATTAATATATTAGAAAATAGGAGATGTTTAATAAATCAAATTAGTGTAATGTTATTTAAATATTCTAGATTATAATAAAATATTTTGAATTTATGAATAAAATATTTTTACTGATAATTCTTTGTTACATTTACACAAATGCTTATATTATTAGACAATATTAATAAAAAGTGTACTAATTATAATATTTTAGCTCTTAGAATTTGAATGAAAATTTATATGTAAGTTAAAACTTATTAATAAATATTTTCCAATATATACGCGTAATATAAACCAGTATATACATTTAATTCAAAACATTTTTGTTGAATAATACATCTATTATTTCCAAAACTTGCAACGAAGTACATTTATAGAGGGAGAATGTGAACTAATAGTAAGAATTGAAAAAGAAAAGTGCCCTGTATTACAACTTACATTCAAGGAAGATCAGCATGTAAGAAGAAAGAGTATCTGTAAAATAAAATTAATAAAAACAATTAAGAATTAATTAAATAATTAAATAAACAACGAATGAACATGTCATGTTTTAAAATTTTAAAATAATTTGGCCCCATTTAAAGATTTATTATATATTTTCATAAAAAAAACTTCAGACTCATTTAAGAATTCATGAAATTAATGAAACGTCACTTTCATCTTCTTTCTAAAAATTCCACTATTTCACAGAATATGAGAACACTACCCCTCTATAAGAAATGAAAATAACATTTATGAAATGAGCATTTCATTTTCTGCTGAGAGTAAAATTAGGATATTCATCTATTCCCGAAAGTCGATTTTTTGAATTTTTTATAACCTCTTACCACGAGTGTATGATTTGATTTAAGGCGGGGAAATGTAAATACAGACAGATATATCCATAGAAACTTTGCGTGGAAATGGGTAAAAAAATAATCGAGACAGTATCTCAAGGTGGTTCCATTACTGAGAGTTATCTCCTTGGCAACGGAAGCACAGCATCCCTGGTTACTCATGTCTTCAGAGCGAGATGTCGGCTTGTTTATCGAAACACACACACATACACACACATTCGAGATCGATTTTGGAGACGATCCATCCAGGCAACGGGAGTTATCGAAATTTCTGCAAACAGGACATATCGAATCCTGTATCCGGATCCAGTTTTCCGGATGTCGAGGAGAGGGTGAAGGATTTTCCTCCACAAGGGAAGGGTGTTTCCCACTGTAATTCCTCTCTCTCTTCAATAAAAGAAAAGCATAAAAAAATCAGAAAACATGTGAGGGGATTTCAAGTGAGAAATAATCTTTGAAGGATGTTTTGAATGAAACCTTTTAAAAGAAATAAGCTGCAAAAATTTTCAAATAAGCAGCAAGTGTAAGAATAAGATATTTAATAAATACTGGTCGGTTTGTGTTTCTACTTATCGCATATTTGCAATTTTAAACTTTTATTATCTAATGATGGCAAGTTATTAAAATATTTTACATGGCTAACTTTGAATTTTCTCCATCATTAAATAATCATTGTTTTTTATCATTTTTTATCATTAATATTGTCTTTAAATTATATTAATAATTGGATTACAATAAATTGTTAAAACATATACTGTAAGCAGTTTATGTTTTAATAATTTAATTTTCAAATATAATCTTCTTTAAGCACACAAAAACTAATTTTTTTATGAAAAATTAATTTTTTAATAGAGATGAATTAAAAACTAATTATATAAAAATTAATAAAAAATATAAAAAATGAATTTAGTGAAATATTTTTAGAACACAAATGTTTCATTGTATTTTGTTAAGAAGAATTATATATAAATCGATTGAGATGGTGTTTATTTAATTGCTCATTAAATATGGTGTATCAATAAAAATAATATTATTTGCGTATTTTATGAATTTATTTAATGTATGACAAAAAAATTGTCAGACTAGATTTTAATAGAAACAAAAATGTTTCAAATTTTATTTACATTTGAGAACTTTCTATATTTTACCGGATTACTTTTACATTAGTTTTTAATGTATCATTATATTTGTGTAATTGATTTCATTTCATTGTATTTTTAATCATGTGTCCAATTTTTAATGTTAATTCCCTTTGTTTCCATTACAGAATATATTATTGAATGTTAATGTAACCTATTTTTATGTAAAATTTTGATAGTACCCCCACACACAGATAATATACAACTACTACTGATAAGTTATAAGTACTATATTTCTAGATAGACCAGCTCAAGAAATAAGGTATTTATAAGTAAATCAGGTATCTTTTCTAGAATAATTGAAAATTTTAACAATACATTTCCAGTATACAATATTTTGTCTTATAATGTTAGTGAGAAATTGTTTTTATAATGATATATAATACAATTCGACTGTATTTTTGCATCAAAAAAGAATAATATCTTCGAATTTCAAAATGTTTTTTACCACTTTTATTCCACAAATTTGTAAATAAAAAAATTTGAAATTAAAGATCAATTTTTATATTATTTTAATTTTTCTTTAAATTTATTCCTATAAATTTATTTGATTGGTTAATTCATTTTGACAATATTTTTTATCCAATGTATCTCAGGCTTTCTTTTTAATGATGTAAATCAACACTTATGTGTTCCTATTTGACAAAAATTCTTTTAATATACATGGATATGATGAAAGAAATTTGATAAAGGGATGAAAACAGATTTCATTTCCAAGGATAAAACTATATTTGTCTACAGAAAATCAAGAAGCCAGGTATTATATTTCAATGGCAACTAAATATTACAAGTTATGTATCTCCATTCAACAGTTGTTAGAGATGCCAGTCCCATAGATGCTTATATCGGCTTTCCAAGATTTATTTGATGACAAATACTTACTTTGTCTTGTGATGCTTAGAAAAATGAATAAAAACTATAATCTAGTTTTGTATCTGTAATTATTCCTCTAAAACCTACACAACGTGATTTATCAACGAATTGCTGTTCCAAAATAGAATGAGGAAATTTAGTATAAGAAAAAATATTTACTTATATGTGATAGACTGTTTCAAAAAATATTTGATCCATTCCTTTAAATTCTACAATCATTATAAAAAATAATATATTAGCATACAGATTTTTATCTAAAATCTCTTGCAATCGCTTTAGATTATAAACAGCCAAACTGGTATCGAATAGGTTAAGTCTCACCTCAAGCGTGGATGTATGCGTCGGAGTCCATTTAAAACAGTAACTCCATGCCTAAATAATCCACTTGTAAATGAAGTAACAGCTGAAGGATTATCATATAATTTATAAGAAAGTATACGATAAAGAGGAGAGAGAATTCGATTATACTGAGTTACATTAAGATGAAACATACCTGTGTTGTCAGAATTTAAATTTTATTTAAAATTTTACATTAAATTTAATAATTAATGATACATAATACTAACTTGAATTATTTTATGGTGAGTTGTATAGCAATTTTTGTAGAGGAAAAAATATTGTAAGAAATTTATTATAACTTTTGCTTATTTTATATTAATTTTTACTTTAAATTTTTAAATTTCCAGATCTATAAATTTTACATAATATTTTTAATTTTCATATTTAAAAATAATTATGAAAAATAAAGTTTTCAATTTTTTTTCATTGTTTCATATACTATACACCTATAAGTGTTGACATTATAATCAAATTAATTTATATTATTAGTTATTATATTTTTATTATTAACTTACATATTTATTCCCACATAAATTTGTTTTTGATTTTTTTATAAATGAAGACGTTAAATAGTATATAATAACTTTAACTAATTTCAGATTAGATTGCAAATTATATATTTTTAAACTATAATAATATTTAATAAGAGATATAATCAATATATAATTTCACTGGTATTATATTAGCAGATTAGTTGTTTCACGTGTATTATATACTACATTAATAACATTTTGTGTTCTATACTAGATATAAGGATATGTTCTGTTATTAATGCCTTTCAATCTAGAGTTCTATACTTCTTACGAGTTTTAATAAAGCCATTCATTATGCAGCTCTTTACCTAGTAAACTCAGCTTTCTGCCGAAAATAACATTAACAGACAAAGCCCACCCCTAAAAATTTCCATCCTGACAATTTTATGTAAATACGTTCATTCACCCATATACATTCATAGAAGATGCTTGGAAATAAATCCAATTTCATTCTAGCAACTTTATTTTAAAGTTTCCAGACTTTTAGAACTTTGGTAATTGTCTCCCTCTCTCTTTCTTCATTAAGCCTTTTTCATTGCTGCCCGGTGAAAGTGCGAGCCCTTCTCGGAAGCCGAATGTACAGGCGTCAAAGTTAAAATGTTAGCGAGACACTGGGATCACTTCACCGACACGTAATATGATTTACATCACGTCGCTGAAATTTCACGCATCACCAACTTGGGAAATGAGTATTTTCCGACGGTTACAGTCAAAAGTCCTGCCATGACACTGCCCTCTTCATAAAATAGAGTCTCGGAACATTTTAACCGCGGAAGTGACGAATCTTTATAAGGTGACTTTCAACGCAGAAGACGATATCATGTCAATGACATTTAGAATAGAGATTAAATGCGAATTGTTTTATTTTATTTTAATTTAATTTAATATTTTTTCTGATTTAATTTAATTTTTCTTGATTGAGATTTTTATCATTTAATCTATTTGAAATATTTCTGTTGTTACAGTGTTACTAATTTTTAATTTAAATTTTCTCTTGTCTTAATAAGTATGAGAAATATTTACAGAGTAATTTATTTTTAATGAATCGTTTAAATTATGTTTCGGTTCCTGTAAACTTTACGTAAAAGTAAGCAATATTCTTACTGTAACATTCATTCTTGTTAATTTTATACTAGTTTTTACTTCAAGAATTTAAATTTCAAAATCAGTGATTTCTCTGTATAATGTTTTTAAATTTTAAAAAATTGCAAAAAACAATATTTTTAAATTTTTTATTAGTTTAATATACTTTGCTTAAAAGTTTCATCATTTTTAGCAAATAAGTTTAGATTCATAATTCTTATATTTTTTAACACTATCAAATATATAATTTCTGTTATACAACACATATGTATTCTCACATGTATTTTTTATTATTTTTTATTAAAACAAAATACATTAAAGGGTATATAATAATGTAAATAGTTTTAGTTTGTATTCCATTTTTTTTTATTTTTAAGCTATAATACTATTTCGCACGACATTCTGATAAATGATATATAGAAGAAGTTTTTGTTTTTTTAGTAATAATAATATCAGTAATGGAGCTCCATTTCCAATTAATATACTTTCTTAAAATAATTTCACATTCTTTATAACTCTTGAAGAATTCAATTTCATGGATTAAAGGAAACAATATATGCAATTTTAAAATAAAACCTTAATTTACTTATTTAATACTAGTTATATAAAATTATTTATGTTATGCTAATATAGGATACTTCTTACTTATTTCTCGCTGTTATAGGGGTTGCGCAAGAATAGAAATTAAATCCACATAAATGTTTTCAAGTGCTTCAAAATAACTATATTTATGTTAGAAGAATTTTTATAGAATCAGGAGTTACTGTATAAGTAGTTCAGAGGATTTTACCTCACGAGACAAACTCCAGACTTTAGAATTTCTAACTTTGCATGTTTACACACTTAATGAACCGGTTAACTTGATTACGGAGAACTTTGTTGATCCAAGATGCAGAAAAGAGTTGATAAAACTTACGTTAGACACACTCATTTCAGAAATTTTTATTTCTATTACTAGGCAGAAGATGTTCATTAAATTTAGAGAAAATGCACAAAATAGTTCTTTCATAAATACTCTTAAAACAAACTCTTGTATTATTTGAAATATGCCCTCTTATAACATTCCAACTTATTGAGTAAATATAAATTTTAAAAAAAATCAAGATTATTTTATGCATTTTATAAAAAAATTTAAAAATGTATCAATTTCGTCTGTTTCATATTTTAAATTTAAATAAGTATTTATTACATTAAAAATGTAGATAAAGTGCATGAAATTTTAGTTTTTTATTTAGTTGTAATATAATTCGATGTGAATTAAAAATTGCCATGGCCAATACACAGATGTTTATTTATCTAACAGCTTCAAAATTTAAAAAATAGATAATTTGAAATATATTCTTCTACAAAAGGAAATTTAATATGTAAAATCACTTAACAATATTTTTAAGACTAATTCAATTGAGAGAGAGAGTGAAAACTAAATATTTTTTTCGACTTATACTGAATCGAGTTTAAACAACAAATTTGGTCAGGAAGTTGGTAAAAAGTTATTTCATTTCCTATTATTTTCGTTTGAAATATAAAATAATTTCATATTTTAAGTATCAGTTTAGAATAACAGACTATTGAATACATATTCTAAATCAATCGTACTAGTGATCATTGTATAAAAGCACGTTTATTATTATTATTGCTACATCTATATGAAGAAATTAAGTGCAATAAATAGCAACAAAATTATTTGTCAGCATATCCATTTTTAAGAAACACTTAAGTGAAATAAATTATACACATAATTTAAAAAAATCATGCATTTATTACACAAAATCTGATTAAGAAATTTTTGCTTAAAAGTCATATTTAAAAATTTCAACATAATAACTGATTATAAATTTAAATATACCTGATTTAATTAAAAGAAATTCCTTAAATTAAAAATTCTATATAGTCATTTGAAAAATTACATGCGTTAATTAAAAAAAAATTTCTAAAAGAAAATTAATGCTTTCAGAATAGACAATATTTTTTTTCAATATAATGATGTACATGTTCTATAACTGAATGAAATTTTAGCTTGAGTTATTGAAACGGAAACAAAAACTTTTGATATTATAATTAATGGTTAAATATTTAACTAGCAAACAGAATATATATATATATATATATATATATATATATATATATATATATATA
>JAPDSC010127243.1:52995-63307 GCA_026290005.1 Latrodectus geometricus
AAGAGAAAGATTTTCGCATTAGAGGTTTTTTTTCGTCAAACACTAAACAAACACATCACTAAATTTCAAAATCTCTGTGAATATAAAAATTTAAATCAAATATCTATGAGATATGAGTATTCAATTACGAATATAAATAATTCATAAAGTTTAAATTCAGCAAATGATTCTAGGTACAAAATTGAATTAATACAAAAATAGTTATATAGTTTATAAAATCTCTAACTGCTATAAAAAATTCACAGAACAGTAGGTTACAAACACAATATGAGTGTTTTCAGCTACAACAAATATTTATAAAGATTAATCAATCCAAAACTTACTGAGCCAATCATCATATTTCCCTATTATTTACAATAGACTCCAAAGAAATCTGTTCAATCATGTAAATAGTAAAGAGTAAGGTATTTTTAATGCTGTTTGTTAAAATGGTAATTTATGAACATGTTAAGAAGTGAATATGCACTATGCAATTATTACTATGAATAACTATTCAATTTCATTTACGCCTTTTGTCTTTTACTTTTTATTTTCAACATTGTTTTAAGTTAGAATTCCTTCTTATATTACAATGGCATTAACAAAATCATTAGACAAATCATTTGCCAGATAGAAAACGAACCGTCACTGACTAGCTAAATGAAAGAGACACATCACAATCCAACTGATATTATCATAATTTATAAAAAATAAACTTTCTGATTCTTATATATATATATATATATATATATATATATTTATATATATATATATATATAGTCTGCATTATAAATTTTCACTATTCATTAGTGAAAATTTATAATGTAGACTACATACTTTAAAAGCGAACATAAATTTTTTTTAAAGGAATGTTTTTCAGTTTGGATGACAAGTTTTAGAAATATAAATGACTTATGTGAAATATATGAATCTCGTATTGAAGTTCTTACTATAGAGAGTATCCAAAAAATAATTATTATAAACAACGCTTTCATCATGCAACTGTGGAAAATATAACAAAATCTACAAATTTTAAGAAAATATTTTCAAAACTAGTTAGGAATAAATATGATATTAATTAACAAATATCAACTAACGTCAATCAACATTCAATATCATAAACTAAATTAATCATAACAATTTCATCTTATTAATATTTAAAGAAAATATTAATAGAGTATAAAGTTCATCATTTTAATGAGAAACGTAAATTTCCCTTGTTCCATTACGTATTTAATAAAATTATTTCTAATGTAAACACCATGTTTTTTATTTGATTCCATGTGTATATATATACCACTATAATTAAATACCACTATAACTAAGTCGTTGAAGCTGACATTTGGACTTTTCCAATTATATTTCTTAATGAATTATTTCTATTCTAATTGCATTTAGTATTAACTTTGAAATTATTAAATATTGTTAAGCGAAAAACGCAATATATATTTATTTATTTTGTGGAAATCATTTCTTGAAATTCCTAAGTGTTATAATTAATTGACAAATGTACTCATAAAATTCCTAATTGATAAAAAAATATATCAATATACAACAAAATGCCTTTCATGAATTTTTTTTAATAATTTTATTTCCTTTCTAGTTTAATTAAAATTTCGCTTTCATATTTTTAGTGAGTGAAGTAAAATAAAATCAAAGTGATTTCTCAAGCCACATGCCTACTGTTTTATAAAGATTTTTCACAGTTTTGAATTATTTATTAGACAAATATAAATAACAATTAAATATTATTCAATATGTATTTACTAAACTTTTTAGAATAAAACAACTTAAACGTAAAAAAGCTTTTAATATTCCAGTAGTAGTACCGCGGTAAGATGTTAAAAATTAGGTACCCAGACAAGGTTGAAAATTTTCACATAAGTGTTTCTTTTGAAATATAATATTTATAAATTTATGATTTTCTATATTTATCTGTTGGGGTAAGTGCTTTAAAACAACGCAGTGCATAGCATTATGTGTTAAAACTGTTTTAAGTTTCCTTATTATCTACTGACTATAAATTGTCTACGGGAAGACTTTTCACATATTATCACATGTCCTAAGTTGGAAAACCCAGAAAATATTCCAAACACTTTCATCGTGTTATCAGGACATGGTGAGTTAATGTGAGTGCTTGGGAGTTTTTCAGCTTTCCTTCATGGAAAAGATTACAGTGCGGAATAATTCATTCTCTAAAAGCTTCCTTAGTATAAGTCTAGGTATGGTAGAAGCTGAAAAATTTACTACACAAAATAAATTATCATAATTTAGCTGTTACGTTTGTTTGTTATGGGGCTTCACAAAATGTTAAAAAGTGTATTTCCTTTAGAATTTTTGTAATTTAATATAAAATATTTATCAATAAGCATGTTACTGAATTTCAAAAAAAAGTTATAATGTATTTTCAGTTTTAAATAAAAACATCAATTCGAATTACAGAAGTGTCATTTTTAGAATCGCTATATTTTTGTTCATTTTTAACTTTATATAAACTCTTGACATTTTTTTCTTAAAAAAAAAAAAGATCAAAGAAACACGGGTCGAGTGCTCGGTTCAAAAGTTAAGGATGCCTCAGGGACTGATTTTGCGACCTAAAAAAATTTCTTGAATTTTGAAAATTCCGTCACGGAGTTTGAGACGAAAAACCGAAAATTTGCTTCAAAGATTCTTAATACTTCAGTGCATTGCTCGTAAATATTTCAACATTCGAAGGCACCTCGGGGAAGTAAAGATTTTTTCCACGTTCTTCTCGGCGTTTTTTTTTTTTTTTTTTTTTTTTTTTGAATCGAAATTCGACTTTAATGTTCGTTAAGCGGTAAGTGAAAAAGAAACTGCTTCTAAGCTTAATATACTTTGCTGTGGACACTTTACAGATAGTCTGAATGACTTATATTTAATATTATTTTTGCTCACTTTGTAAGTTTAAAATATAAAAGATTTAAAAATGTTACTGGGAAATTTTAAAACTATTTTCTGTTTATCACAGAAAGCTTTTTCTCAGAAAGACTTTCAAAATCAGACTGGCATATTATAAATTCCTTTAAAACTTTACTTAAAATTCGAATGTTAGAAATAGATAACTATTTTACAAGGCTCAAATTTATTTTATGTAATTTCAAAATAACGCTCCATTGAGAAGTGAATTACTTATATGCATTATAGTTATTCAGTTTCACTTGAAGTGATGACTAGTTTTAATTTAAATTTCAAATCAAGAAACACACACGCACACAAAATGGAAATTTCAAACTAAAGTTTTTTTATATATATAAATATAAAGGAAAGTTTTTTATATAGAAAAAAAATCAAATTAAACTTTTTTGTTTCAAATTCTACCAACATTTTTTATTTTAAAATAATTCATATTGAGCTATATATTATCTAATTCCTATTCAGCTATCTCTTAAGAGTTTTTAAAATAAATAAAGCTTTCTGTAAAATACAGTCAATTAATATATTATTATAAAATGTTATCTAAAATACCTCATTTTAGTACTATGTAGAATATTTTTTAAAGCTGATAAAATTTTCATAACTTAAATATCATTATTTTTATCGGAGTTTTCAAAGGTATGTTTCCCATGTCACGGGGGAGGGGAGAAAATCTAGAAAATTCCCAAGTACGGACCTGAATAAATGTACATATATAAAAATTCGAACTGCCATACTTATCTTCCAAGCCAGTAGATGGCTGAATGGTAAGCGCTCCGGATTCCTAGGCTGTTAGTCCCGGGTTCGTATCCTGGTTCAGGCATGGACGTTTACTTTCTCTGTATTTCTTTGTCCTTTCTTCTGAGATGATGGATGAATGTGTCCCGCCCTATAAACGGGTTTGTGGTGGAGTGACGGAGGTAATGCTACTCCCCTCCGTGACTTGATTCACGGGTGTCCACCTGGTAACCCTAAAAGGAGTAGCAATTTCCGGCCTTGTTGTGGGGAATGGTCAATCACCCAGTTCCCACCATTGGAAAAAAAACTACCTATCTTCCATTTCATGAAATTGGCAGGAATTGAAACCAGGGTTTCCCATTTCAAAGATATTAATCTTATTTTTCGGTATGGTGAGATAAATAATAAGTAAAATGATCTTACACAAAACTCTTATTTTTAAATATCACATTTTAATATTTATCTATCTTACAAATATTGAATTCCAATATATCAATTTAAAATGCTTATAAAAATTGTTACCAGTTTTACAATTATGAAAAAACATTTCAAAAAGGTTATTAAATCATATCATACTAATATTAATTTAATTATTATAATTTTCATATTTCATCTAATTAATATGAAAGTTTTAAATTAATCGATGTCCTTGATAATTTTATTTAGGTCTGTGTCACCTTAATATTCCATTCTTATATAATTTTTGCAATTTTCGGTTAATTTTTTATCAGTTTTGCATTTGATTTTAGGCTTAGTAATTACTTCTAATCTCTTTAAAGAAAAAATACTTTTTGGAAATATATATAATATTCACACATTCCAAAACATTACAATCTACATAATAAATTTTTTGTGCTTGATGTTTAGCAGTGAGTAATTAACAAGTTTATTATTAATAATTCTTTTGTGTTATTATTAATAACTCTTTTTTTTTTAACTGAACAGTGCTTTGGTGTGAAATCCGACTTCTCCATTACACACATCCCATAGGTAACCATTTATAGGGTAGGCAACCATTCATTTTCCATTCATACAAGGAAAGGACAAAGACAGGCGAGAGAATGTACATCCATGCCCAAACCGGGATGTGAACCCAGGACCTCATTATTCGCAGCCAGGTACGCTGACCACTAGACTCGGTCGATGGCATTATTAATAACTAATTTATAAAACTTTGTTTTAATCTATTTTACACTCCTCTATAAAGATTGAGTAACTATGTTGTACTCATTGTAATACAAAACTTTGCTCAAAATATTTACAGTTGATTTGAGGGATTTTTTAAAATGAACTGTCAATGTCTAAACTTCTCAGAGATCTGCTCATTGTACTTAGAAAACTAAAACACACTTATTAAGAAAATAAAGATCCAAAACATTTAAGAGGTAATTGAGAAAACTAATTTAGGATTGATGTAAAATTTTGCTATAAATCTAGAGAAACAACTGAAATAACAATTATAGCATTATATTAATGAATATTTATTAATAGGAAAATTATAATTAATTTAAACTGTGAGTAAATCTAAACCATTTTGTGTTACTCTTAATGACAATAATAAGTTGAATACATATAACGTATTTTTTCATGTTTTTTCGTTTTACTTGAATATGATCACTGAATAAATTAATATGATTTTTATTCTTTTTATGGGTTTATATTCCAGAAAACGAAATTTAGAATTTTTCTTTTTTTCATGCAATTTTTTTTTAATGTATTTTCTTTAATTTATTAGCGAAAAAAATAGTTTTATTCTTTCAAGCTTGTAAGCTTCAATGATAACCTACTTTATGAAAATATTTTAGGAATTGTAAAAAAAAATGTTTCAGTATTTTAGATTGTGAAACTATTTTTTAATTATTTTTTCAGAATAATTTGCTTATTTACATTCAGATACAAAAGTTGTTACAAATATATTTTTTTAATATTGGGATATTTTTTTAAAACATGGTGAAGAAATAATTTCAATTGTGAACAAAATAATTAAAATTTTCCAATTTCCCAAATTAATATTATATTCCTACAAATATTGTTTTTCTCATAAATTATCACATACTTCAATTATATAACAGAACCTTTCCATCAAAATCTGATCAAGTGCGAAATTGTCTCATTTACTTCAGCATATGAATAAAACATTTCAGAGAATAGTTGAAAAAAAAACGTTATTATTAGATTCTTTTTATTGAGTTTGAAAAAAACAATGACTTTATAATTCATGTTTCATAATAAATTGAAAAGATGCAATTTTTTTAAAAAAATAATAATTTTACTACCTTCTACATCAAAGTGGCCAAACTTTCGGGATCCGTGGTCTACTCTACATTTAAAAAATCGATGGCAGTCTACCTATGGCAGAGCTAAATTACCGTACATATTTAGTTTTGGTAACAAGGAAAAAATGGTAAAATTATGTATTTTATCTGGAAAAAACTTAATATTAATATTTACAAAATAAAAATTTACTGACGAAAATAATCAAAGTATTCGTATATCAAAAACTGACCATCCTATTCACTTCGTTTAGTTGAAATTTGGCACTGTATATCTGCGACAAGTTTATCATATTGTGGCTGATACGAGCTTACTGCAATGCATAAAGATAATATTAAATGCGACCAATGTTTGTTTTTTGTTGATGGTTGAAAAAGCAGATTTGCAAAGATACCTCGTTCCAAAGGATGATTTCAAATACAAAATCAATGTGTAAATATTTGGAAACGTTTCCTCAGAAATTAATTTCCAAAAATCAGTATCGCTAAATATGCTCTGGATTTAAGAAATATAGCGCATCTTAATTTAATAATTTCTTCCTCGACCGTGACTGATGTGATATCTATTAAATGTCCTACCTTTTCGGATACTCCATAAATGTTGACATTTTCATTAAATGGAAATATCATAAAATTGAGTATATCTTTCAACTTAATTAAGTCAGCGAATCTTCTTTCAAATTCTTCAAACAAAACAAGTAAGTATTAAGCGAAATCTTCGAAGTCTCGGTTTGGATTATGGATACATTCTTCCTCCATGTTTTTGAAGTTCCTCAATTCATGTTTTCTTAATTGAGATGCATACCTTTCTATAGTTTCTTTGAATGTTTCAATCGCGCATATCATGTCCGTTTTAGGTTTTAAATCGTAAACCTTTAATCATAAATCGTTAAATCGTAAATCTTTGCACAGTTTGTTTTGGGTTTTAAAGAATAGACTGCAGTAAATTTAAATCTTAAATTATTCATTGATTCTAAGTCATAAGTCATAAATTAAATTGTTAATATCCGAAGTCATTATCGGGATGGTCACATGGAGTATCTAAAATGTCTTCGTGGTCGACGTTTTGGCCACCCCTGTTCTACATGGTTTTGAAGGCAAATGTTTCCAGTGACGTAAATTCACATATTGAATACTTTCGATGTATGTGCGTGATTTAATATCCATTATCAAAAATGCATTCATATATCAAAATCTATACTATTACATCTTAAATGAAATTTTAAAATATTTATGATAAAATAATTTTTCATAATTTGTTAGTATCATCAATGTAAATTTTTCAATAATTTGTATTTTTCTATTTTGATCCCTAAGAATTTTCTAGGTATAAAAAGCTTAACTCCCCACAGGCAGCTCAGAATTGTAGAAATAATTAAAAACATATCTTGGTATTAATCATAATTGTTGATACTTAATTAAATAAAGCAAACTAAAATATTTGCTCCTATTTAAGGAGCAGAAAAATCTAATTCTTAATTTAATAAATATTAAATTACATTAAAATATGTATATAAATCAGAATAAAATTAATCCCACATATACCCAAGTTTGTTCGGCAAATAAAGCAAATTGAAATATAAACTTGGAGAAAACGAAATCCATTTTTTCTCGATGGACAGCTTTATAAATTTATATTTCGCAAAGTATGAATCAAACAATTTCAGATTTATGTTGGTTGGAAAGGTGACAAATTTCACACTAAAAAATTCTTTTACAGTTTTTATTTGTTATACTCTGTTCTCGGTTACAGCTGTTAAAATTGGAAGTCAGCAAAGAGAAAAAGCGTCATATTTTACAGTTTATCTTTGATAAAAGACAAGACGGGTCAATGAAATTGGAAAGGGTGTAAATAGTACCGATATTATATTAGCCAATTATTTACAATTTCACTTTCGTTCATTATGCATAAGTATTTTTGATGTGAAAATGCAATCCGCACAAGTACCCTCTTGATGGAAAATGTCAATAAGATTACAGAAATGGTTGAAGTGGATATGTATTTTAAATTGACCATAAAGCAATTCAGGCCCTTTTTACAAATTGTTTCGAAATATATTAAATAAAGTTTTGAAAATCACATGAAAATAATTAATTTATTCTTCCCCAACCTTAAATATATATATATATATATATATATATATATATATATATATATATACAAAATTAAATAAGTGAGCTTGCTTCCTCAAGTTTAATGAATACAGAAGGCATTCATTAAAATCACATTTTGTCTATTTACGATCTAAAACAGTGAATACTTGATGCTGCCCGGTTTAAATTTAAAACCATGAAATGATGCAGAAAATCTCTATTCAATGACTATTACAATAAAATTTTTATTGCTGGATATTTTACTTTTTTACAATCAAATATTACACATTAAGAAACATGGGATTCACAAAGGCAAGCGATTTTATGGAGAGAAGGTGCAGGTCATAAAACTAGACGCACAAAAAAAAAAAAACTTTATTTGCGCAACTGTGTTGCTCCGTTTGTTCTCTTATGGGAACATGTTTTCATTTTATTTTTAAATCTAATTTAAATTTTTAAAAGATTCAACAGAAACGATAAGAAATAAAAGAAGTTGGATTTCTTTATAATCTTACCGAGAAATTTCAGAACCTAATTGCCTCTTAAAATCGTAATCCCTGAGGTAAACAAACACGAATTTAAGTTAAATGAATAGATAGTATCACATTTTAATGTTCTTAGTGTTGTTTGAAACAAAATTTAACTCAGGTATTAAAGATACACAATTCTTAAAAAATTTCTGAAAGAATTAGGTATTCAATTAGGAACATAGAATCAGTATTTTATAGGTTTAAAACAAAATTAAATTTTTAAGGGTATAACTTTTGTTTATTTAGATTTTATACATGAAGTAATTATTTTTAAGCTATATAATTTTCAGTTACTTATTAATTTTTATTATTTATATTTATTAGCGCCACTATCAGATTTTCTTTTTTATTGATATTTATTTTAATTAAAATTTCACCATTTAATTTCCTGCATCCAATTAAAATTAATGTGTAATCTTTTTTTATTCTTAAAAATGTTTTTTAAATGACTATATTAAAAATAGGAAATCATATTTCTCATTCAACATGTGAATTTTAATCTCAAAATGCTGAACTTCTCATTAACGGCTATATATAAAAATAAAAACTCAAATAATGTTCCTTTCCTGCCCCAATTCTTTTATATTTTAGAAATATATGATTTTGTGATATCTATACAAATAATACAAAACAATAAAAAACAGATCATTCAAATAGTCTTGAATTTCAGTTTACAGGTTTTTAAATATAATAAAAATTATTTACATATATGATTGTATGCGAAAAACAATTAAATGATTTACTAAGCAACTAAAATATGAAAAATTATAAATGTTTGCCTGTATTTGAGGTTGTTTGAGCTAGTGAATGGATTTTGAACATTTACGGAAGATATAATTTCTCAATTATTAGTATTAAATTTATATAAAATGTTTCAATATATGTTCAAGAATCCTACATTGCAATGAGCAAAAGATACAATTACAAATAGAAATTATTTTGACATTATTTAAATAAAGATACACGAGAAGAATTATATATAAAGTGGCTAATTATATATGTTATATTATTAATGGTCTAAGTAAAGTTTTATTTCAAATTTCTTATTACATTCAAATATTATATTCAAATAAAAGCTTTACAAAACACACATGGAAATGCTTAAAATTTTGTTTAAGTATCAATAACACTTGTTAAAGGGATATGCTAAATAAAAAGACCACAAATTGAAAATGCCAAGAATTTGTCAGGAATCAAATCTGTAAAATTGTTTTAATTTCATTCAATAAATTTAAATAATTACATTTTTCATGCTGTCTTGAAATCAAAACAATGTTTTTGAATTAATTTGGCAAATATTTTATTACATAATTGTTAATACACATTTATACACTATATCATAAATATAACATAAATGGAATAATTTTCATCAATCAGTTTAAGAAATTAAATTTTTAGAATAATGCATTATGTAGAAAATAAATATATATAATAAATATCCTTCCCCTATATTTATTGCAAAAGATATCTTATTATATCCGACTAATTAGTAAAGATTTAAGAATGCAAAATCTAACTTAGTGACGAATAATTTTTGAAATACTGCGCAATTTAATGTAATTAAATCATTTTTTTGTATAATTTACATTTTAATCCTATGCTTGTTAAACTCTATATTTTATTCTAAAAATATTTTAAAAATATCAGTTTATTTAATGGAGTTTGAGTTTCTTCTAGCAGTGATTCAAATGAAAAATATAACTTTATTTTAATCTTTCTACTACCTTTAGTTAATGTACACGTAATACATACATAATATATATA
>JAPDSC010127243.1:68307-82604 GCA_026290005.1 Latrodectus geometricus
CAATCAATTTATCATAAAATATTTATATCTCAAAGCATATGGATATTAAAACTTAACTTGAAAATTTTCTATAATTCTTCAATTATTAAATGCTTTGTTTATTATTTCTGTCAAATTAAAAGTTAAAACAATTTTATCTATATTTTGCTTTGGATGCCTAAATGTGGATTAAATTAAGCATTACGCATAAATTTTTAATTAGATATATTTTGATTTTTTAACAGGTTAAATTTTGAAAACTAAAACTTATTAAATAGTAAAATTGATACAAATTGCCTAATGTGTGTATCACAATAAAGTTACTGAAAATTAACATTTTAGTTGAAATGAAATTTACATGTACAAATTAAACAACAATAAACAACAAATAATAGGTGAATTTAATGATTAACAATAAACTTTGCTCACCAATGGAAAAACGATGTATGGAATAATAAAATTTGTAAACAATTAGTTATTAAGAAATAATAAACATATTTATTGTTACATCGATTAAAAACTGAAGTTATTAAACACATATTTATGATTGGTATTTTCCAAAATTACTATGGTGTTTAAAATCTTTGTGAGGAATTTATATAAAAATTTTATTGTTAAAAATACATGGAAAATAATTTATTTCAATGGGTGCTTAATGTTTATTTAATAAAAGTAACCTGTGTCTTAACTTTATCTGCAAAGTATATGTCTAATATAATTATTCATAATGAATTGTATCCAGAATATTTATGAAGGATATAATGGAGGCAATCAAACTAATTTACTGAAAACTTTGCAAATAAAAATGAAGTTAGTTTTTACCATATTGTTAATTTTATCATATTAAGTTAGTTTTTGCCATTTGTCAGGTATTTAAACTTTACATTCTTAGAATACTTTCTACATTGGATTATGTTGACTTAAATGATTATGACACATTAACTGTGATTCTCTATTCTATTGGCAGACATTATAAACCGATTTTCATGTTTTCTATATTTTATCTATATATGTTCTTATAACTTTTTTATACTTATATTATATTTAATATGTATTTTTTTCTGACTAATCCATTGTCAATTCATGATATGAACAGAAAAGAAATTCAAACAACTTTATTTCCAGTTGCAATAAAAACCTGAAAACTTACGAAGCTTTTAATGTGAAAGGCTCTATCATCTTAATAATCTTCTACTGGATCAGGTATTAAACCCACTACCTTTCCCACTATGCCCAATTGCCTTACCATGTTTTCGATAGTGTTATGTTGGCACAATATTTTACTCATTTAAATAGAATTTAGATAGAAATACAACTAATTTTTTAAGCGATTTCATCAACAAAACAGTATAGTTTATGTACAAGCAGTTTAAAATATAAACAGTAAAAAATAAAATATAACTAACACATAAAAGAATTCATATTTGTTTTAACTAAAATACATCCAAATTATTTTGTTTAGCTGTTTTGTAAGTTATTTTTAACACAAAATTAAACAATATGCTATTATAATTTAGGTTCATTTTTATAATGATCTTAACATTTAGACGAGAAAAAATGATATTTAAATTTTTTTAGAATTCAAAAATGGATGAAATAAAATTTTAAACATAAATCTTGAATATAAATAATACGTAAAAATTAATACTTACTAGTCCACAGATGTGATTTTTAATTTATAAATTGAAAATTTATCTGATACATTATTTGAATCATCTTTTAATGAAGTTTATGTAGACAATATATTTCATAGTTTAATCGAATATTTACGTACTTATTTAAATGTAAAATTTAATCATATACTTTTCCTAATAAATTATATTAATTGATGGATTTTAATTAAACTGACGTATAAGCTTCCGTGAGAATACATATCAGCCAATGTTGTAAACACGATCTAATTTCTAAACTCGCTTTACAACACGAAAGTCTCAAAAATTAGAAATACTTATATGTAGAGTGTATCGTTATATGAAGGACCATATAATTAATTCTATTTCGATAAAGAATAAAATAGAATGCCAAACATAGCAGTGTCTAACATATATGATATAGATATTTAAATTTAATACAATTTTATTTTACACAAATATGCAATTAATATTAATAAGATATGCATGAAACATTTTTAATGCGTCCCAGTTACTCAGAAAAATCCATAAAATGCTGTGTAAAATCATATTTATTTGATTTGTAATAATCTCTGTAATCTTATTTGATTAAAACTAGAGAATGAAATAAACATTTGTCCTCATTTTATAATTTATATGTATTACGTATTTTGTTTTAAATATAGTATTTCCTTAATACCATAAATAAATTGTTTTGGATAAATGTTTTTTGATGTTTTTGACCACAAATACTTCAACATTAAAACTTCCAAATTTCAGCCCCAAACAGTTAAACGAAGGGACTGATTAAAAATTATAAAAAATGTTCATATAATTCAAAGCCTCAACTATATTAAACATGATTAATTTCCTAATTGTTAATTAAATTTTTGTACTTAATTGTTTACACTAGCAATTTCATAAGTTTTCTATAATGAGAATCCAATTAAATTATAGACATGGAATTTTTAATAAATTTATGTCATTAAATATTTTGAAATAAGCATATTTCATTAAAGAAGTACGAGTATAAATATGTAAGAATGTGTTTTAATAAACGCATTAAGTATTTGCTTTAAAATTTGTTGAAAAAATTATTCAGCAGAATGAGAATATTTTTTAATAAATATTTCAATGTAATTTGATTCCTGTTCATATTAAAATTTTCTGCAAATTCTAAGATAAATTATTATCAAACAATGTTCTCAGAAGTATGTGTTGAGTAAATTATAGTAAAACATAAATAAATTCATTTTGTATAGAAAAATTGTACAATATATTTAAATGTATGGTAAATTTATTGGATTACAGCAGAACAAGGACTCACACACTTCCTCTTTAATATCTTAATCATTTCTGTGGCACGATCCATTCCCCTCATATTAAAAACATTTCGGTAGAAGTAAAACCTACATATCTTCATGTGCTGAAGAAGGTTCCCCTGTACACTTCATTCTCGATTGGTAAATTACTGTCAACAACCACATAAGGCAACAACTACAACAACACAAATCACAGGCAACAACACAATCAGACAAATTCGGGTATGTCCATCAGAGATCCAACCTATTCAACATCTTCAGTTCTGTATCAGACAAAAGCTTCAACAACGTTACATAACCAACATAATGAAGACTATCATGGACTTAGACTTGAACCAAGGGCCAACAGATATCGAACTTTCTGACAATATCAGATGACCTAACAGACTGTATCTAACATCTTCATTTTTCAATTCTTTTACTAGCTAGTTGATGAGGAATGACACATGCTTGCTAACCTTTGTATACACCAAGTGTCTTCCTTATCCATCAATTGTATAGGGAAATGGGAGCAAACAATCAATATTGAAAATAGATATTAATAACAAAACAGCACTAACAACTAGGAAAGGAAAAAGAAAATAATGGCAAGGAGCAACAACAAGCTTGGAAAAGTGCACTGTTACAACGATACAGAATCAAATTGACTGTGTCGGCATTGTTTTAAATTAATAAAAAAGATGAGCATTTCATGAATAGTTCCAACACCAAAAGATAATTTCAAATTAGATCCTCTTTCCATGTTATTAAACAATTATAAGATATAGTGTTTATATGACTCCAAAAGAAAACTTCAAAGCCCTTCAAAACCAAGGAATGTTGTGATAATAAAACAGAATCACCTCTCCTAAGTTTGGAAGTATACGGTGTCTTGGATTCTTGTATTTCTTCTATCATAATGGAAAACATGATTTTATTATAATAAAACCATATTGGTGCGAGAAAGACTAATGAAGTATATCTATCATAAGTTCTGGTTCGATCTTTTATATAACACTTTTGATTAATTTTCATTGATTAAATGACTATCTAGACATAGTTTTATGCCATTGTGAGCAATGACTGCTCAAATATTCAGCAAAATATTTATTTACAATCACGTAAGATTTTTTTAGACCAAAAGAACTAGGTATGTTAAACACAAATTAGGCAGAACAAGCAGTTTCTTCAGGTAACATTTCCCATATTGAAAATTTGATTTAATGAAGCATTTTTTATAGTTACATACGAACAAAGTTGAATATCTTGAGAATGCTTTATCCAGGGTTTTACTTGCGTTATTTTCGAAAGATGCTAACGTATTCTGCAGTCGTGAAAAGTCATCAAACAGTGTCATGGCTGACACCCCATGCTGCACATCCAACAGTACCTTGCAAGTCTAGCCTGTGAGTAATAATCTTTGCAATACTTGTGCATTGACAAAGCCTACCTTCCTTCCATAACTATTCAGTTATAGGAATGTAATAACATTAATATTTAATATATATTGAAAATTTGGTATATTGGACTATGTTATACAATATTGAATGTTTTTGACATAATTTTGAGGTCGATTTATATATATTGTTTTTCCTCCTAACCAAGAAACATCGAATTTGATCTTACTTAAACTGAAAACCGTGGTTACCCAGTTTAAAGCGCGTTGTTCTCATTAATTTCTGGTTCAAGCCCCGACTTAATCGAAGGTCTGTTGTGTTCTGGGGTGTATTAAATTAGTCGAGGACTCATTGTCCTTCAAGTGAAATGGTATTTCTGAGTTTCGCAAGTCAATAAGTGGGGTGGGGCAGTTTGTTTGGCTCTTGTTTCTAAAATACGAAGAATACCACACTGTGGGATACTAATAACTAATATTTAATTTCAGGGTAAATAGAAAAAAGTATGTTGGTACTCACTTCCTAACTAAATTTTTCCCACTCAGAATGGTTTTATCTTCTGAAAAATTGAAAATTTTGTGTAAGTATATATATATATATATATATATATATATATATATATATTGGTTATTAATTTTAAAAAATTATCACAAATATCATAAAATCACCATACGAACTTTCGCTTATATGGGTTTTATATTAAAAATTATGCAGCCAATACACAGTAGGAAAATTACATAAATACTTTATCTTTGCATATATCCCTGAGGAATATAATAACGTACTATAATTAATTCCCCTTTGATATTTACCTTCTCTTTAGATATTCAATGGAATTCTATATCTGCTAATGGAATCCATCACACGACACATTGCCTCGTCACTCTAGAATTGGAATTCCATTCTATAAATGATTCAATTATCATTTCTCTGCTACAGTTGCACAAGGTGTTCTGCACAGCTTTAACTGCTGCGAGTCTATGGGTTGAGTATCACCCAAGAGTTGCAATTATAAGCGTTCCTACAGGAGATGTTCATTTATTGACCTCAATTCCAGATCTCAATTGATATTATATAAATGTAAACCAACCTCGTTGAAGTTCTTGCATATAAACTAATTTCTTTCATGATTTTCACTCATTATTAGGGTACATTTTACATAAATTAATATAATTAAAAATTATGATGCAGATTATCTCTCTTAATGCCTATCACGCTTAAAATATTTTTATATGCTCATAATAATTTCAAGAGATAAAAATTTTCAATATATGTTTTTCAATTTAAAATGATATATTTTCTTGGAATCTTTCAATTAAAACACATATCATTATGAATCATTTTTTCCTAATATTTTCAAAACAATATTATCAGATAATAATATTTTTATCTCATAATATTTTATGGATTAAAAATTTCAAAGAGGTAATATATGTTTTAGTTTAAATATTTAAATTGCACATTTAATTTACACTTTTTTACTTAAAAATACATTTAAATTACACTTTAAAAGCATTTGTGAAACACTTTAAAAACATTTATTTACACATAAAAAATAAGAACTATTCTGGTTATATTATTTGTAATTCAAATAATTCTTTTCATGATTGTCTTTCAGTTTTTACTTACATTTTGCACAGATTAATAAAGTTTTGTTCAAATTTATGCAACACTATTAATATGTGCAGTTTTCTAAACGTTAATTCAGTTTACAAATTTTATTATAAAATATTTGTTTTTGGACACATTTTATTTAAAAAATGTTCATATAATTAAACTTATTAAATTAATCAGTTTTTTATTTATTTTTGTTATTAAATTTATAAATAAATTAATAAAAAATGAATAATTAAAATTATTAAACAAATACTTGAAAATATGTTTTGCCATGCTCTGTTTCAGAGAATGAAGATTATTTCTACGATTAAAATTTATCATTTGAAATTATTTCTGGTTTTAAAAAGAGGGAAATAGCTTCTTTCTTTAAAATTTTTAACTAATAAAAATTCAACTACCAGATTTTTAAGATTTTAATATGTAAATAGTTAAATTTAAAGATCTAATTTATTAAAATATTTTATGGAGATTTTTAATATTTTACTTTTATTTTTATCTCATTGAAAATTCAAAATATTCTATACTATAGGTTTTTAAGGAAAGTTTTTAAATATTTGTAACATTTTCTTGGATTTTTATATTTTTAGAGATTGGAACATGAATGAATATTCAAATATTAGCAATGCGCAAGGTATTCAATACAGTTTGATTTCATTCTCTTAAACATTGGTCACAGAAGTCTGTGATCATAAAATAAATTCGACATACAGGAAAGTACTTACGGCTCCAAACGAGATGACTAAAAGAGCTTTTAGTGGTAAACACAAATAATGCTTAGTCAAAGTAAAATCTGCATTGTTATGAAGATGAGTTACAATAAATATTGACTCGCATAAAGTGTTATAAAGATTACATTTTTATATACAGCATGAAGCTCACACCAGATACCATTAGTCTATTACGATAACAGCTCTCACCAAATAACCTAGTTAGTGGTGATATCTATAGCAACAAGAGATGCCCATTTTAAATGAGAGTTATAAAGATCTTAGGAATTGGCGCCATTTAAGTTGGTACCTCATGTTATTCTCAAATTTCTCAGTAAACGGATGTTGATGCTTATCTTCATGCTACCATTGATGAAAATTGAACTTCTCTCGGTTCCACCACATCAATAAACAGATATAGAGAGATTGCAATAAATTTTACCCTTGATGACAAATTGCATACAATTTGAACAGATATAGTACTCTGGTGATAAATATTTCCAAGAAACAGCAAGTTATTCTTTTACTGATTAATTCAGCTGTCATTCATTTCCTTCTTAATTTCAGTTTAGAATAGGCAAATAAAGATAAGAATAGGCAAAGAATGTTAAAGCTGGAAATTAGAACAAGCATTGAACACTATTTGTCACGCAAATTCTACTTTGTAGATTTCTGTAGAAATCATTTATTACTGCTCCTCAACTTTACAACCAACTTATTCTTGTATATCATTTAATTTACGAAATGGAATTACTAACTTTTAAATCTTTCCTTGTTACAAACAAATATTGTTTTATATCTCTATTCCTATCATATAGCCATATGTCTTGGTATTACAGTGTTACTGTGGTAAGATGGAATTTTCCTGATAATATTACATGGAAACTTGCTTAGCTATAAAATAGGCTATTTAATATAAGGAATCTAGAAAAATTAATGTCTATCAAAAAGCGAATCTTTAATGAAGTTCATTAAACTTAAAGAAAGATTAATATTTTTAACTGATATTAATTAAGAATTGATTCTCTATCAAACATGAATTCGTTATCGGAATGAAGTTTTGACTCGTCTCCCTATCTTTCCTTTTCTTGTACATATCTTTAAATACTTGCCATATCATCATCAATATTAAATTGGAAAGAATTAATCAAATAAAAATATTCAAATATAATTAATGCCACTCAAAAATGATTAAACTTGAAGAGCCTTTAATACAACAGGTGTTACGAGACTTAAAAGAAACTCAGAGTAAGTGGATTAAAGTATTAATATATAAATTTTATTAATTTCAATGAATAATTTTTATTTTATTTAATTAATAATCGTTTAACAATTTGAACTGTACTTCAATAAACAAATATAACCACAGTGCAATTTAAGAAAAAAATACAAATTGCGTAAAAACATTTTCGTGAAACTAATTTTAGAAAAATTTTTAAGAAACTGAAAGTAAAAAAATATTGAGAAACATATATTTACAGCTTCAAGACAGAAATCACATATCAGTAGTACCCAAGTAAACGCCAGTGTTATCTATGTGGTATCACAATTCCACTGGAAACCAAATGTGTTTTATATCCAAGTATATCCAATAGATTTAAATACAATTTTCCTGCAAAAATATACATCACAAATTTAGAAATATTAAAATTCTTAAATACTACAGTACATCAAAAACACGGGGAAAATATAATTACAATGATGGATAACAATAACCATGAACTGTTTTGAATGAATTTATTTAAATGAAACTTCAGTTTAAATAATTTTGCTTAATTTAAATGCAATTTAAATTCATAGAACTTTAATTAAATGGGTGTATTTTTCTGCACTTCTAAAAGGTATAACATTAATAAAAAACAATTTTAAAAATTCAAATATACAGTACATGCTTATGAGATGTTTAGATTGATATTTGAAACTATTAAATACAATTAGATTATCATTAGATAAGCATACTTTACTTCAGTGTTGCTTGTTCCTAATTTATCGATTTAGGAAATTATAAATACATTGATAGCATTGCAGCACATTCACATATTCTATAAAAATTAGAATTTGAAAATCACATTTAGATTCTAAATGAAAAACTAAATTCTAAAACTGCATTTTCGAATTAAGAATGGTAACTTTTTTGTAAAATGATTTATAACTGTAGATTAGGTATAAGGTACCCGCATTTTTATTTTATTTGAATTGAATAATAACTCATTTATTGCTACTGTGAAAAATATATGTTCGTCTAAGGAACAATTTTTTGAGAATTTTCGAGTTATTTATAATGAAAAGCAAATATGAGTGCATTTGCAATTTACTATCCTTTACTCAATTGACTTACCAATGATTGTCAAAACAGAATGCATTTACAGTAGTACTTTTTTTCTGTACGAGTGGAACATTAACTAGCAATTATATATGTAAGGAGTTTTACATATTAACAACCTTGTGCTGCAAAATTAAAATAACTTTGAAAAACTTTACCAAATAAGTTTATATTTTTGTTAATTCATTTGAAAAACATTTGCTTTCAATTTTTTTATATCAACTTTCAGTTTTCATTAATTTCTTTAGAAAATGTTTATTTTGTTGTTTAGTTTTAAGAATTTTTACATGTTCGAAATGCCTTCATTTTATTCCCTGTACCCTTGATGAGAAGTGACAAGTTTTATTTCTATCGTTTCTCTATATTTGTTTCCGTAGTTTGCAATTCTTCATTTTAATTACTATTTTTACTTCTTTAATACTTAATCTTACTTTATTTTGTTTTTATTATTTTCTTTTCTTATTAAAAAATTTCAAGCGCTTAAAATATTTTCTGTATTGTTAAAACAGAAATTTTAAAACTTTTTACTTTGTTTCCTTAACCATTGTTCTTTTTAGTTTTTTTCTTATTTTATCCTATATATATATATATATACTAATACCATAACACTCCATTCATAAAATTTGCTAAAAATTGACACCTTATTATTACTGTCCCTTTTTGAATGGATGAATAATTATTAATATTACAATCTAGATAATTTTGTCTTGTGGTATATTCGTTTAACATTGGTATACGAACAACGAGTATATAAATGACTTTGCAGCTTACTTAAAAGTTTTTATTTAGTCTTGAATGAAAGGAAGTTAAGAAAGAATATTTCTTGAACTAATTTTGTTGCTTAAGAGGCAAAGATTAAAAATTTTCAGTTTTACTAAAATTCCATTAAATATTATACATATTTCAAACCCTGCTTATTCATAATATACTGCTTTGAATAAAATCTTCGCTTTGTTTCTATTCGAAACAATAGAATTTTCAGCATTTATAAAGAAGAATGTTCTTTCCTCTTGTTATATTAAACAAGGTTAAGCATGGAAGATTAAATTTATATACTTCCATTCTAGGTTTAAAATTTAATTTAATAACATTCTTTATTATGTAAACTTTTTTTTCCATTATTGGACATTTTCATCATACAAATTTAAAAGTTTTGGCAACAATTAACCATCGTTATAGGATTTAGCAATAATTAGAAATTATAATTGTATTATAAGCACATTTCCTTTGCAAGTCAATCTGATTTCTCTATATTATAAAGTAATTGATATTTATATGAATTTTATTACTAAATTTCTGTAGCAAATAAGCTAAGTAGTGCTGCAATGTTAAAGGATAATAAATTTTAAAGTAGATGCGATTGATTTTATTTTTATGGGCAGAAATTATGATCTTATACGTTTCCGTCCGATATTAAATGTTCCATTTTAAAATGTCACCAGAGAAAGGGGGAATAATGCATTGGTTTTCCTTTACGTTTGATATATTTCTCTAATGATGATTACATGTAGGAGAGGAAATGATTGCTCGTTAATTTTCGATTAAAGGATTAATAAATCTGACATACCTAATTATTGTTACAAGGATTATGTTAAATAGTATATTATAAATATCATAATATTAATGCTTTGGAATGTTTTACACACAGCGTTTGAGACATAACAATAGCTAAAATGCGCAAATACTCAAAAATTCGTGGCACTAATTAATTAATTTCTGTGAAACAAAGTATATATTGGCAATATATGTATTATAATACATGACTATAATTGTAAAATCTGAAATTTAAAAATAAAACTAAATAAGTCATTCGTGTCTTTATAACCCTTGAATTTCTTATGATATTTTTAAAACTAAGTTTTAAATATTTTGATAATAAATTATAAAGCTTTTGAATTATCTTAAAAATTCGTTACTATGCACAGCATTTAATATTAAATTTATAGAAGACGATAACATAAAATTATACTTAAATTTAAAACTTTTTTATAAAAGAAAGTTAACATTTTGTGCTTACATTATTTGTGGTATATCCTAAAGTTATGTTTTTTAACACATATTTAGCAAACCTTAACATATTGTCTATCTGTCAATGGCTAATGCAGGAATTTCTTCGTTAAAAGAGTTTTTCTTATCTGAAGTAATCTCACTAATAATGAGCTGATTTTACACCTCTTAATATTGGAGGCCTGAAAAACTTCAAAATCAAGCCTTTTGTCAAGTCTAAAAAACAGAATATAAAAGCAGAAAATTGACTCCCATTGTTTAACAGAGTCTTGATTTGAACTTGCGACCCATCACTCAGACGACCAAGATCTAATCACTATCTCATGGTTTTCAAACTGTAATTAAAGGAAAGTGTTTAAGGTAATTTTTAAGTTTAAAGAAAAAGTTAAAGGTTTTAAAGTAATTTTATCACTGAATAACCTTTATGCATATATATAATCCCATTATGTATACCGAAATTCTCGTATTTCTTCCAATGGTTATGAATGTCTACATCCATTATGAATGTCTGTCTGAAACAATTTCTGTTGAGTATCTGCAAATGTATGACAATAGGTCTAAGAGATGTATAAGTTTTCCCACGTGTAAAACTCAGAATAATGTTATTTTTTATACTCTAAAAGAATCGTAAACCCTTTCTGATAAATTCCTTAGAGATTCATGAAGTCGTATAAATGACAACCACAGAGTTTTTGACACTTTGAGAAAACTTATCCCGTATCTCATTGCGTTTCATACCAGAATGTTATTCTATTTTCTTAAGCTTGATAGTAGAATGAATAAATAATATTTCTAAACATTACTTCAATAGGTAGAAATATTCGGTTTAAAAGAAAAATAATGAATCTTTTTAAGAGCAATTCATAGGACAATAACTTTAGAAAAGCAAACAATGAATAACTCGAGAACCTGGAAATCTAACATATATTTTAATTTATTCTCCTCATTTCTTTTAACGAAAAATTAAACTTTCAAATGAGACATGATACAATAATAATCTGAAAGTATTGAATTTATTTCAAGACAAATATTATGATTATACTTTTATAATAATAATTAACGTTTAAAATGAGAAATGTATCTCCCTAAAGCTCTCAATCCGAGATTAAAAAAGTTCAAATTTTCTAAAAAAATAAATTACAGTTTGAAAAAAATCTCACCAAAGCTCTCAATACAAGACTTAAAAAGTTCAAATTTTCTAAAAAAAATTACAGTTTGGCAACATAAATTAACAGTATCCCATTAAATAAAAATTAATAATATATTTCATAATTAGTAGCTTAAAAAACAGTTCAGATTCCAATTTTGTGCACCAAATAACACCTTCAGTTTCATTGTTATATACCGAGGGTTTCGTATTTAACAATCAAATTGGGATTTATGAAATAAATTGTGAAACAGGAGTTAACACAATTATATTCACTAAAAAAATCCCTAATCACATAATTCATTTTACATTGTAAATAGGAGTGAAATGGTGTAAAAATTAATCATAATTTAATAATAAATGATAACCTAATACAGTTATAGGTCAGTTTCCTGAGTAATTTCTAAGTGATAAATAGCAATTATTTTATTTTTATTTTTTAAAAAAAGGAAAACTGGAAATTGAAATCCGAGAATTTTTATTAGATACTTTCCTGGAAAAATTTCTTTATTCTTAAAAAAATATTTAAGAGTAATTATTTTTTATTCCTGTTAAGCAAGTTTTTGATTAGATTATAAATTTGTTAAATCAATATTTATTGTATGGAATTCAACAGTTTTTGCATTTGATTTTGATAAATTGAATAAGAATCCATAGCATTATTTTTAATTGCATATTTTTTATATTATTTAAATCATTTTTTATATTATATAATAATTATATTATACATTTCTTTATGATGGTGTTAAAGTATTTCACAAAAATACTAAACTAAGTTAAATGATATAACTTATATATTGAAATATAGTAAGCTCAAAAGAACAATAAATCCTAAAAACCATTAAAAGTAGACAATATTTTGTAAACAAAGTATATATCATTTTCTTCACAAATATTGAAAACAAATATATTCTTATTCCTTAAAAATTTATTCTTTAAATGAAAAGAATTGATATCATAACTCAGCTACAGTTGCTTTATATCACAAATGAGATTAGTTTCGCTCTTTCTCACAAATCATAATCGTTTTCACAGAAGGATCTTTTTTAAAAATAACAAGGCAGCCATTTTGATTTCAGTATTCTTGTCTGTGATGCTAATTCTTTCCGCTTGTTATCTCGAGTGAAATTTCAGTTTCAAGATGCATCAAAGGAATTAAAGCGCCATTTTTTTTCACCATTCCTTTGACTAATGACGAAACCCTTAAGTTCTCCCATCCCTAAAATTGCATTAGAGATCCCAAATAACACACTAAAGCAAAGGAACTGCCGAAAGTTAAGGAATCTGATAATATGTTAGAGAGTGACTGAGGCTAACTTGACGGTAATTATAAATAACAACCGTGAGCTTCCATGTAACACCAAATAAAATAAATATCGCTTTCAAGGATAATTAGAAGATATGGCGAGCATTTCGCTGGCGAGTACTTGGTGTTCTTATCCACTCTGGACCAAGATAAGGATGAAATGATACAACAATTTGTCTAATCGATATCGTACATTCATGGCAGCGTCGTTAATTTTATCGTCGAGTAATTGTTTTTAGAAGGCCCTTTTTCTGAAAAACTCTTTTAGATAAATGCCCCAAATCAAGGGCTGTTTACGGAGCAAGTCGTTTTTTAAAAGGATCTTTTTGATTTCGGATCACTGGCCATTTTACTAACAACCTATATTGCAATAGTGGAGACCAACCGTTGGATATCTCTTAATGGAATAAATTAGTTGGAGTAATTTTATGTGGTGATTTAATTTGTTACGTAACGATGAGCTTTCCATCTTTAAATGGTAATTGAAAACGCTGATGGAGTTTGGAAACGCATTTTTTTTCTCGATTAAGATGGAGTTATTCGAAGATCCAAGCGTTTGTAATTGAGGAAGTAATCAAAATTATGCATCCATTAGCATTTGGTTAAAATGATGATTATTGAAACATTTAAAAATGCCATTACTATATTTCTTTTAAACAGAAAGTAAATAAAAAGATTTATGCTACTATGACCAACTTTATCCAAATTAAATTCTTAACTGTGTAGAAAACTTTGAAGATTCAAATCAAATCCAAATTATATATATAAATTATAACAATAAATTAAAATCAATTTCTTAATGATTAGACTATCTGTATATATCTTTACTTATTACTTATATTACATACTATATAATTTCACAATTTCTTTTTCCCAGTAGATTTCAAAGATTTATATATATATATA